>JBCJKH010050048.1:0-18886 GCA_039877255.1 Loriculus beryllinus | reverse complement strand
CAAACTACAAATTTTTCAATTTGAGAAACTTAGTGGTAGAGGTACAAGGTATGATTTCTTGGTGTACATATCAGTAAACATGTTCTCTGCAATTACCTTTAATATATGATCTTGAGATACACTGATTTTATGGGCTCATAAGGTGTGATGGTAAAGAGCATTAAATTTTAATTTGACTTTACAAAATGTATACTTTTCATTGAGGTTAATGGTGCTACTCAGATGAGTGCTGGTACCACATATTAACACAGATGCACCTTTCCTGGGCTTGTATTAGTAGGACTTTTACTGGTTTGGTTAATAATGAGAAATTATGCTAATAAAATTTTTAACTTTTATTCCAGTATGAAAGCCTGGTATGAAATGACCCTTAAAAGAGGATTTGGGAACCTCTATCTTGTTGACAGCCAATATGATAACTTTGATGGGTCAAATATCAAACCACGGCTTAGTGTTGTCTATTAAAAGCACCAATAAAAATATGATGTGTTTTCAGGCAATATGAAATCAAAACCATACTTAACGTTATCTATGCCTTATGGAATGGTCCAGTATTTGCTCATATTAACAAAAGGACATATGTTGCCATAGATGACACTTGATCCAATCCATATCAGACTGCTTTAGCCTTTGAATGTCAAATCCCTCCCTCCCCCTTTTTTAATTAGTTATTGTCAATTTGTGCTTTACATAGAGATTAAATGTTTTTTAAGGGTCTGTTCTGTATATGTTTGGATTAGTGTTCTCAGCAATAAAGGCTCTTAAGCATAGAATAAGCCTACTGGCAGAGGTTTTCAAATATCACTGCTGACTTGGAGTGCTGGCTTGCCTCCTGGCATCTGAGAGACCACCCTGTGACCTTCTCAAGGAGTCTGAAGTTATGCACATGAAATAAGACTCTTAAGATTGTTGGTAATTGACTTTAAAATCCTCTCCATTTCTGCTTAAAATTAAGCAAGGTGCTTGGGTTAATCTTGGTCAGATCTTTTTGTTGGCTGTTGCCTGTGACCATTGTCATATTTGCATATGTGGTTTATGTAATTAACGGTTTATGTTTGGGGTTTTTATGCTTTGGAAAAACTGTCATTTTAGAAAAAACGTGTATGGCTGTGCTTAACATTTAGGAGGCAATATGAAGCTAGGGAGGCCATTTAATAAAAAATGAAAATTTAATTATTCCGTGCTGTGTTTAATGTAAGTTCTGGTGACTTAACATTTGCCAGCCAGACTTAGTTCTTGCTCTCACAGTGGTGTTCATTATTCACAGAAATAGACCCAGTGCAGTGATTCATAAGTGCTTTTGATAGTTTTGATGAAATCAAAAGTAAGTAAGTATCGGACATCAAGAATAAGAGTATTTTGAGTATCTAAGGACACTGGGAGGCTTAGCTTTAATCAGCATCAGATCCTTAGTAATGATCTCTTCTGAAAACCCATCTTTGGATTGCTCCCGTTGTTTGTTGTCAGAGTAACATTTTAGCTGTAAGACATCAATTAGTATTTAAACACTTTCAAAAGAGGTTGCTCTTACTTGCAGTGCCCTGGGAGCAGAAGTACAGTTTTAGAAGCTAAACTTCAGGCAGTTGAATTGGATAATCTGGTATTTGTATGGAATTCCACAGTGATTTTTAAAATTCGGCAACATGAAGTGAGTGCATGAGATGAAAATGGTGCATTGGACCCTAGGGGTAGGCAGTGATTGCTTGCTTGGTGCTTCACAGGGTAGCACTGAGGGAGAAGGGAGCTTGGTGCCTTGCTTCAGTTCCTTCTTACTCTCTTTCTCTTTTCCTTTTAAGTGCAAGCATGTAGCTCTATTAGACGGGAGAGAAAGAGAGTAGGTGTTATAATAACATGTAGGCTTTGAGACAGGCAGTTCTGGAAGTTACTTCAACAAAACTATTGAGATCATTTTGTCAAGACACTGTTTAGTTCACCAGTAAGTGTTTCGGAAGAAGAAAATCAAATTGCTTATACCTTTCCTTTGTTTGCCATATGAGTTACTTTGCTGGAATGCTATCTACACCATCACATTTGTGTTCTGTTCTGTTTCCTGTGCACAGAGCAAAATGCAGCAGAGAAATTACAGGTTAACAGTCATGTTTAGAAACATCAGTTTTTCTTGTCATGTTTTGAGTGCAGAATTCATACCGAAGCAAAAGTATTAAACAGAGAATCTTGATAGCAAAGCAGAACAAAGCCGACCAGGCAAAGCACGAAACAGATGCTCTGGTGTCCCTGGGATATGAAAAGTGAGGCGCTGAGCACAATGACATTGTTACCTCCTCTCTTGGGCTGAGTAACTTAATCCTATTTGATATAATGCAGCTTATGAAAAAGATATTTTTTAGACATCTGTTTGAGGTGACAGCACTTCTCAGCAACACCACTTCACCACCTGAGAAAAAAGGGAATTACTGCTGAAGGATAAGAAAGGCTCTGCGATTGCGGAGGGAGGTGAGCAAAACGCAGGAGAGAGAAAGAAAAGCAGATCGGTTTCATTTTTATTTCTCACACATACATGAGGATGTTTCTACCTTCTCTTTGTTCAGTGTCAGCTTGTTGATACGGGTACATGACCCTGGCAAGTTATTAAGCTCCTGAAAGTTTGTAGCTCTGAAAGGTGGAGGAGTGTTTAGCACTATGGGGCTGCTGCTTTCTGCCAGATTTGTTGTGCCTCTGGTAATATTGATGTAGTTGATCTCTGGGGAGGCACGTAGCTGTAGATTAACAAACGGTGTGGTGGAGTATCTTCAACAGAAACTGGGAATACAAAAAGAAGACTCACACAGAAAGAACAAGAAGCTAAAAACAAGTTAAGTTGTCAGAGATTCCTTTTTTCCCCCAAATATGCTAGAAATGTGGCTTTTAGCAAACATGAGGTGAATATTTCCATTAATAGTAATGATTGCTAAATTATCCAGTAGTGAAGTAGAGCACAGGACTTTAACTGTTGTTAAGCCTTTTAAAGCCATTGTCAGTAAAGTACATTTTACTGCATTTTGTAGATACGTATGTGAAGCAAATCTGCAACTCCATCTCTGGAATCACTGAAGACATAAAGTCAGAAATAGAAATAAGAAACTAGTTCTCATGATTTCTATAGACTGGAATTTTACTGGTATAGAAATACAGAAGCAGCACAACTAGTGATTGCAAAGACTAAAGAAAAATCTATTTCTTTATTTAATGCAATGCATAACCTGCCTTCTTTTTTCTTTTGTTTCAATTCCCTAAACAATTTTTATGGTTTGCCATGTGTTGAACAGCATTATTTTAAAGTAAAGCAGTAAATAGATGATGGAAAATTCTGATCTTATATTCATAACGTTCATGGTTTTAATTACTTGATTGGTAGATTAGAGATATATTCTTACTTTATTTAAAGCTTTTGTAAGCCACATTGCATCTCTCAGCTGTGTCTGTTTCCAGTTCACTAGTATGGTGCAGTTTGAGTGTGTTTGTTCCTCTGCATTATGTGATTGAAACCCAGGAATAGTAATTATTCAGTATTCTGAGGCATCAGGAAACAGCGTATCATTTGACTGTTCTACTGCTGCAATATGAAATTCCCTAGTCTTTTTCGTGTATGTTTGTCTGCATCGATGTTTGCAATTCCTGGCACTCTTTCCTTCCTAGCTGTGCATAATCTGCCCAGCAATTCGTATAGCACTCTGGTACAAACACTGGCTGTGTGATCGGTGTGGAGGCGTGATTGTGACGGGATAAAAGCTGCAGTATGTGCTTAAAAGGAGCCAAATTACTTATGCTCAATTAACGTGACCGTGCTTCAGAGGGATCACCAAACCTTGGCTAAAAGCACTCTTTTATATAGTTACCTTGTTATTTTCTCTTTGATTTGTGAAAAATTGTTTTTTGTTACTGAAGAAAAAAGCAGCTGCAGTAGACTGAAGTTTTAAAGAAATCGCCTTTAGTGATATTGATCATAACTTATTAGTGTAGGCCACTCATTTAATTGTGAATCAACAGGAGGGGCAGAACATCGTGATGGAAGACTGTTTGGCTTTGAATATGTTAAATCCAGTCTAATATGAGTAGGTTTTGGTGCTAAAGCAATAAATACAAAGTTCATTTAAAGGTTAAGTCAGTGATTGCTGCAGAAATTTCTTTCTGGATGCACAAGAGGAGCACAAAATCCCCATAACCAGGTTACGGAGCCAGTAGCTCTGGCAAGGGATTCAAGCATCTCTTTCATGGGACTGATGAATGTGTCAAAACAGGCTCTTGCTCTTTATGGTTAAACTTCCTCTAGTAGGGCTGAGAGAGGAATAGGTCAGATTCTGCAGAACTTGCACATTTGCAGTACAGTGTGTGATGTGTAGTCTTTAACCTTTCAGTTTGCAAGGAAATCTGAATATCCATTCATCCTTGATGAATATATGTATGCAATTAAGTTGGCACTGAATTGGAAATGGGATTTTGAACTTCCAAGTATCTGGCATTAGCATATAGCTCAGTCCCACCTGGGTTATGCTCTGACACGGAGAAAACATAGCATCTTGCCTTTCTTTTCTTACTGGTTGCTTTTGCATTCTCTTCTGCTACAAAAGTTTTAGGCATTGCCTGTGTTTCCTTTGTAAGAGGGTTTCACCCAGGATTCCAGTATCTCTTGTCAGATGCACACTATATGTTGGCTTTTCTCCCACATGCCATTTCTTCTTCATGCCACTCAGAGGGTCCATAGGGTTGATGGGCGCTGAGAAGTCTGAGCTTTCACCACTTTCTTTCTAGTGAAATTCACTTTGAGAACTTTGTCCCTTTCTACGTTGTCTTAGGGCTGTTCTTTACCTAGAAGTGAACATACACCTCTGTTGCTGAGTAACTCTGTGCTAAGTAAACATGCCACATGGAGTTACTGCTTCCCAAAATGTGTATGCAGCTGAACCTTTTCAGAGACATCAGCTCTCTAGTCACATTAAATTCTTCCTTTGCTTAGAATACTGGCAATCAAACAAATATGGGTTTGACTAACAGCCTAATAAACTCATTGTAAAAGCTTAAGAAAATGGATTTACATCCATTTAATATTTGGCTTCCTCTGCAGTACCAGTGATGCTAGCTGAGGCAGTAGCTATAACTGAGTGTTAAGAAAGAAGTAATGAATAAATAAATAAACCAACCAGATTAAGTCTAATGCTGTTGAGATAAGCAAAGGTGTGTAACATCAGGTATCCATAAAAAAATAAGCTTGTAAGTATCAGCACTGAAATTCAGTCTATATGTATTTTTTTGTTATAGAGGAAGTTGTATTCTGTACAAATATAAGTGTGTCCTACAGGATTATTCTGCTGATTAATACCCCAACTCATTTGTTCTTCACTGCAGCCCTGAAACTCTGCATGCATACCTGCCTAAAATTAGCAACAAATGTAGCTAGTAATGAAATAATTCAGATTTAGTTTCTTTTGTTTCCTGATGCACAAATATAAAATCATTTAAGTGTGACTGATTTTATTCATCCACTGTAGTTGCTCATCTGAAATGCTATTGAGGTTCAATAATTGGAGCTCTGAAATAGAGTATTTGACAGATGGTGTGGGTGGTTGTGCCATTTCCATGATAAATCTACTTACAAATATAACCATGAGGAAGTTGTCTTCATTCCTTGAGTGCAGCAACGTATAGATGGAAAAAGTGACAAATACAGCATGAAAACAGATTTGTGTCTTGTTTTTTTTATTTTCCTGCTATAATGATTTGAATTTTTAAACAAGTGCAAGACAGAGGTTTCTTTTTTACTTTATCTGAAAAGGAGTTGCTATAAATGCTAAAATATTCAATCAGTAGCCTTTATTTTCTTGCATTTCCTTTGAAGCCTTTCCTATAGTAAATTACTTTTGTAATGCCTTACAGTATCAGTTAGAAAGTATTGTTCTTTTTAGATGAAAGTAGAATTAGATCTTCACTAAAATACCTTTACTATTAAAAAAAGGCATTGGAGGCAGGAGAGATGGACAGTCCTGTTGCTCCAGGGCTTACTGTTGAAACTTAGAGATGATAAAATGGTATAAATAAAAATATACTGCATTATTCAATTTGCATTTTCTTTTTTCTCTTTGTGTTTTAACAGAAATCACCGATGCTGGTACTAGAGGCACCCAAGATGCAATTAAAGGTGTGAAAAGAAAAAAGATTGTGACTGAAAACCATCTAAAAAAAATACCAAAATCGCCTTTGAGGAGCCCTGCTGAAGCCAAGGTTAAGCAAAATGTAGAGCCTTCACCGCTAAAAGCTCTTCCAGATGCCTCTGAACACACCACAGCACAGGATCACCCACCCGTGCAAAATGGAAATCAGTGTACCAAACAAAACGGGGGAGCTCTTAGCAGTGACATAAGTGTTGAAACAACCAAATCTGAGACATCAGTGCAGACAAAACTCTCTTTGGCACATCAGTCCTTAGATTTGGGTAAACAGGCAATAGAGAATACTGATGCAAACCAACTGAACTCACCAGAGAAGAAGTCTCTCTCAAACTCCTCATCAAGTAAAACAAAGACTGACAGTAATGAATGTATTAACTTTGTTGATTGCAATACATCATCCCCATGTACCCGTACTGCGTTCGATGTCTTATTAAAAGCTATGGAGCCTGAACTGAACACCTTAGCACAAGAGTGCCCCCCTTATGGGATGCAGGTAGAGAAACTGAGACCAAATAAAACTGTAAGCACCTCTTCTAGTCTCACGTCCAGTATGATAAGCGTCCAAAATCAGTCTTTGTCACAGCATGAGTTTGCAACTGGACCTCACTATTACCCGTCAACGTTAAACAATGTGCATGTAGCAGCAACAGCCAAGACTGGACAAACAGAAGGCCAGTCAGTTTCTCATTCACAAGACCTTATTACTAAGACCAGTCAACAAAATCACCAGGTTGTTATGTGTCCAAGTTTCACTAGATCTCTGGTGCAACAGCAGAGTCAAGAAAATCCCAAGCTCCAGCAGATATACAGCATAGCAGTAACTTCATCTGTTGTCCACACCTCATCTTCCACTGTAACTCAAGTTTTTTCTCAAAACCAGCTAGTAGCTAGTTCATCTACACCTTTGTCAATTAGCACATCGAATTCAACACACTTGTCTATAGGTCCCGTGTATAATTCAGCCCAGATAGCGTCAGTTGTAAACCATGGTGTAGAACAAATATGTAACCTCTTGAAAGACCAGAAGCCTAAAAAGCTAGGGAAATACGTCTGTGAGTACTGCAATCGGGCCTGTGCCAAGCCCAGTGTTCTCCAAAAGCACATCCGATCCCATACTGGAGAGCGACCGTATCCTTGTGTGACATGTGGGTTTTCATTTAAAACCAAAAGCAATCTGTACAAGCACAAAAAATCTCATGCGCATGCTATCAAACTTGGACTTGTGCTGCAACCAGATTCAGCTGGCCTCTTCTTATCTCATGACTCGGAAAAAGCACTTAGCATTCACTCAGATGTGGAAGAAAGTGGTGAAAGCGAAGATGAAGGCACTGCTGATGAAAGACAAGATGATCAAGAACTGGAGCCTGCACAAATAGTGAAAGTCATTTCGAGTGCGGAACTGTTGCGGAAAGGAAGCCCTATTCCATTAAGCAACCCAGACTGTATACCAGGTGACTCTTCATTACATGGTACAGAACCTCAAGTAACAGCAGCATTACCAAAAGTAGTAGTTCATCCTGTGAATGTTTCTCCATTAAGGGCTGATAGTCCAAAAGTAACAGAACCAGCACCTGAACTTGCTGCAGCACAGAGAAAAGGAGATTTTAAAGTGACAACTGTTCAGTCAAACTTAACACATGCAGCCTCATTGAAGGAGAGCGACATAAAGCAACAGCAGAAAGTAGAAATGGGCCTACTAGAGGAACAGGTGGATTCTACAGTAGGAGCGGTGCATGCTCAGCTCCAGAGACAGCAGGCAACCGATGGTTCCCAAGATCAGCAAGGAAAATGCCTTTTGAGCCCTAGGAGTTTAGGTAGTACTGATTCTGGTTATTTCTCTCGTTCTGAAAGTGCTGATCAAACAATGAGCCCACCAGCTCCTTTTGTAAGAGGATTGTTGACCTCTGAGAAAGATCCAAATAAAAACGTGTCCTGTGTGCCACGAGCAAGTGGCGTAGTAGCATCAGTGGTACAAACGGTTTGTGCTGAAAAAAGTCTGATTCTCTCTGGCCAAATGCGTCCTCCCATGGCAACAAAAACTCTTGAGGAACGTATCTCGAAGTTGATTTCTGATAATGAAGCTGTTGTGGATGACAAACAGCTAGATAGCGTGAAGCCAAGAAGAACATCTCTTTCGAGAAGAGGAAGCATAGATTCACCAAAATCCTACATATTTAAGGATTCTTTCCAATTTGATTTAAAACCTATAGGAAGAAGAACTAGCTCAAGCTCTGATATACCAAAGTCTCCTTTCACACCAACTGAGAAATCAAAGCAAGTTTTTCTTCTTTCTGTACCATCCCTTGACTGTTTACCTATAACACGAAGTAATTCCATGCCTACTACCAGTTACTCAGCAGTACCTCCACATGTAATACCTCCCTCTCATCCCCTTCGAGGTAGTCAGTCATTTGATGATAAAATTGGCTCTTTATATGATGATGTTTTTGTATCAGGGCCTGCTACTCCACAGAACCAAGGTGGACATCCTCGGACCCTAGTCAGACAAGCAGCAATAGAAGATTCTTCAACTGGTGAAAGCCAAGTTCTCGGACCAGTGCGATCTGTAGAAGAAAGTTATCCGGGATGTAATGAATTATTGCAAAGGAGCAAGTCCCTTGCACAGGGATCAAATTTAGAAAAAACGAAGAAGTCCCCTCAGGTGCGAGGAACAATGTTTGAGTGTGAAACCTGCAGAAACAGATACAGAAAACTGGAAAACTTTGAAAACCACAAGAAATTTTATTGTTCGGAGTTGCATGGACCTAAAACTAAAGCAGCAGTCCGAGAGCCTGAGCATAAAACCGTTCCAAACAGCACACAGCCTCAAATTCTACACTACAGAGTCACTACTTCAACTGGTGTCTGGGAGCAGACACCCCAGATAAGGAAAAGAAGGAAAATGAAAAGTGTTGGTGATGATGATGACCCACAGCAAAACGATACGAGCATACTGTCAAAGAATACAGAAGGCCAAGGCAAGCCAGCAAATTCTTCCAATCTGTCAAAACACAGTGCAACGACAGTGGTGGGGTCACAACAGCCAAGCAGCCTTCTACTTCAGGGTTCCCAAATTCAGCTTGTGGCTCGAGACACAGATCAGACAACCGAGCCAAAGATGGCTCCGCACATTGAAAAGCAGGTGCAAGAAAAGGTGGAGTTGAAAAGACAAGGTACTGGCATCTCAGTAATACAGCACACCAATTCACTGAGCAGAAATAGCTCATTTGAGAAATCAGAGTCGTTTGAAAGAGTGTCACCAGTTTCTTCTCAAGACCCCAACAATGTTGCAAAGCACCGTTCTTTGAATACGATTGTAATCCAAGAAGATAGACACCCTCCTCTGAATACTCCCCAGCATCGTCAACCCCTCTCATCAGAAGCACCAAGAGGGGAAGTTCAAGGGAGCCAAATAGTTTCTAATGAGAGAAGCGCACCTCTTCAGCCCTCAAGACTTGTTCGCCAGCATAACATCCAGGTTCCTGAAATACTGGTCACAGAAGAACCAGACAAGGACCAAGATAACCAATGCAGTGATCCAGAAAAGACAGAAAGGTTTAATTGGCCACAGCGCAGTGAAACACTATCAAAATTGCCAACAGAAAAGCTGCCACCAAAGAAGAAAAGAATTCGCTTGGCTGAAATGGAGCATTCATCTGCCGAATCGAGCATTGACTCCACGCTTTCCAGAAGTTTAAGTCGGGAAAGTAGCTTGTCTCATGCTTCCAGTTTCTCAGCTTCACTTGATAAAGATGAAACTTTGAAGTCTGAGAACTCTTCTCAAGCAGAGCTTGCTAGCAAGTCGTCAGAATTCCTCATGATACCCGCTGGCTCGCATGCACTGGTTGTGCCTGGACCTCATTACCGGGAAATGAGACGTGCCGCCTCAGAGCAGATCAACTGCACGCAGCCATCGATGGAGGTTGTAGACTACAGGAGTAAGTCTTTTGACTGTGGAAGCATGTCTTCATCAAAACCTGCCTCGCTCGTAGAGATAGCCACTCCGAAAGCATCGTCTGCAAATGGAGTTACTGGACATGTGCCTCTGCTAGAAAGGAGGAGGGGGCCATTTGTGAGGCAAATATCTTTAAATATTTCTCCAGAAAATCATCAGACACAAGGTAAATCAACTTCACTGCAAACAGCTCATGCTGCGGATCTACCCACAGTGCCATTGCACAGGCTGCAGACCCCTGGCAGATCTTCAGTGGAGTTTCCTTCAAGTACTCAGCATTCACAGACTCACTCCAGACTTTCCTCAGCAATTCAGAATTGTAATCCTGTTAGCCTGTCTTCAGTTCAGCAGCCTGTAGATCATGTGCTGAACAAGCAAGGACAACCACCCTCAACACATCAGCTTTCCCAGCCATCAACTAAAACTTAAACCCAAGAGGAACAGGTGAGCGCATACATGCTTTCTTGTCACCCCAATGAAAAGAAGGATTGTTTTGCTCCGAAGTATCAACTACAAGTTAAAACATTGCATATAGGTCAGCCGTACTCTTCTAAATTGCTAAAAAATACTTTATCGACTCAGACTGTTCCAAGTCAAGTTGGGGTGGACCAGAATGTATCCTCCTTTGAATTGCAGACTAAACTGCCTGACATGTCTAGTCCATATTCTGTGCCTCCTCTAAAGCAAATTGTCCCAAATAACTGCAGCAGTCAAATACATCAGATTCCTCCTTTTGTGGTTCCCGTCCGTATTCACAGCAGTATGCCATCCTATGGCTTTGCAACTGTTACACCCCTTCCTCACATTTTAGTGACCCAGGACCAGGTAAATCAGTCTGTTTGCAAAACAAATGTTGTGACAGTGCCAATGCTTGAAGGCAAAGTTCAGCTGCCAAAATCTCACAAAGATAATCAGAAGACATTGCCAAATTCATTTGAATTTGAAAATTCTCAAGCAGAAAGTGGAACCAGAAATTCATCTTTGTCAAGCTCTTTGAATATTATTCAGAAAGTGCCAGTTAGTGGTCTCTTCCCTCAACCAGAAGCTACAGCTTCAAGTAAACGGATGCTTTCCCCAGCCAACAGTTTAGATATTGCCATGGAAAAACAGCAAAAACGTGTGAAAGATGAGAGTGGAGCTGCCTGCATGACAGAAGCTAGACCATTGCAGTCACTGAACATTAGATCTAGTGACTCTACTGGTAAGCAAAAGAAACCAGTCTTGGTAAGACAGGTATGTACCACAGAGCCTCTTGAAAATCACCTCTTGGATGCTGATGGTGTTGCACAACATGAGAAAAGCAGCAAAGCTAGTCCTTCTGACCTCCTGTTGCCTGACCATGACTCATCTGACACTGGCGTTTCAGAAACTCTAAAGGAGTCACCAGAATCTGAAGACCTTAGGTCTTCATCATCGCCCGTGTTTGTAGTTAGAAAACCATCTGAATTGTCTCCAGTGAATAATCAGAGTTCTCTTCTCAAGGCTGTAAGTAGCAGTCAAGAAACAAAGTCCCCAGGTAACAGTAATGAGAGCAAGCACATCAATAGCCACGGCCAAACAAAGCCAGTAACTATGCTGACTGTGATGAATGCAGGAGAGCTGCAGAGGTTGTCGTTTCCAAGCCTCAAGACCACAACAAGTTTTACCTGGTGCTATCTCTTGAAGAGAAAACCATTGCATCTGCTGCAAAATGATCAGAAAATCTCAGCCTACTCCACATGGACTGTTAGTCCCAACAACCCCAATCCACTTGGTTTGTCAACAAAGGTAGCTCTCTCCCTCCTCAATTCAAAACAAAAAGTTGAAAAACCGCTGTACACTCAAGCAAGAACTACTCATCCCAGAGCTGATGTATTGGTCTACTCCAGCAAGTGGAAGAACAGCTTAACCAAGGTACATAAGGTATGCTTGATACATACTGACCACTTAAAAAAGATTTGCTTTGGAAATCATGCTTGTTCATATTTTAGAGAACGTAATATGCCTGACAGGTATACTACTACATGTGCTTATTTATTTTAGTTATGCTGGATCAAACTGCTAAAAAGATCCTGACTAATTCTGTTAAGAAACCTGTTCATAAGGATTTATTGCTTTTCATGGAAATCAGTTCCTGGATTTAAATCTGTATGTGAGGTGTTTAGTGTGGCAGGAATGTGTTTGGCTATTTTTTAAAAAACTTTCAACTTCAATCAGGTGAATTTAAGACCATGATTGCATATTTGGCCTTAAAAGTCTGCTTGTATTTTCTGTTATGAAAGAGTGCTCAGCCTGAACCTGTCCATGGATACGCCATGAAAACATTCTTCACCATCACTGATATAACTGAGAGAAGCAGTGTATCATTTCCCTTTCTCCCACTTAGGTTAATTGGTAGTGTGAAATAATGACAAAAATAGCACAGTTTAAAACAAAACTACAGCTGCCGTAAAACCACTGACAGCTTCTTGGATCCATATGGCTCCAACGATGATGTTAAATCTTGCACAGTGGCATATACTCTGGGCAATGTTTGTGACCCATACTATGTCATTCTGGAGTCAGGTGTGGCAAAGCAAATTAGTCACTTGTTATTTCCTTAGGTGTCTTGGGGCTGCACATGTGTGATGGGGATTTCACTCACGGAATAGTTTTGTTACAGACAGGACTAAAGCTGTGCTGGTATGCACTGGATTTGATGTTTCTTAGTGACTGAACTGCCTCTGGGAATGGATAAAGGTGGCTTTTGACCTTTAGTATGGCAGCAGGTGTTCGTGTCTATTTAATGGACCCAGTACTGGCTTTTATTGTCCCATCTAGTGAAGCCATATAGCTCTGAAACATACAGCAGTTTCACACTCTTCTTACGGTGTCTTAAACAGCAAAATTCTCTTTGGAGCTGGCAAAATGGGGCGTTAGCCATGGACCTCCCTTTCTGCAGAATCTTTCAGAGCATAGAAATGTTTTTGTGGATGGGTAAAAGCAATTGTAACTTGTCCTACTCCTGCAGTCTGCAAAACTCCTCGGCATTGGGCTGGGAATTGGGGTCCATAGGGCCGGCAGTTGTTCTAGAGGACACATACCACAGCCTTGGGAAAAGACACTTATTTCTGTGGATGCTGAGTGACAAAGGCTTGCTGTCAGAGCTCTGTCACCCTGGGATGTTTTTGTCTTTGCAAAATGTTTTGCTAAGATACAAAGTCATCAGTAGGGAAAAGAGCAATAGGATGAGAAACTGCATAAGAGGGAGAATTCTTTTCAGAATTATAGTTGAAAAGATGCACTGAAACCCTTAAGGCCAGAAGACCGTTAGAGTTAAACCTGGTCCTCTTGAAATCAGTGGCAGACATTACTAACATTCGTTGGAGGTGAAAACTTTATCTGTAATGTTTCATGCAGAAAGTAAATACAGGCTGCTGGCTTTGTATTAGTACTATAATTAAACCGAGTTATTGGTTCCATTTTAGCATGCTGCCTTTGTTTAAACTCTTACTACCTTTTTCAGCCTGTTCCCTCATACATTTGGAGAGATAAAGAACTTAAGTAGTGCTAAATTAAAAAGAAAAGAAGATTCAAAGGTTTAGCTTTTCTCATTGTATGAAGTTGAGTGATTCTAAGGCAAGTCTCACATCAGTTGTGCCATTGGCTCATGTTTGTTTTATTTTTAAAGAGCAGTGTTTCACAAGAAATTCTCTGATAACAAAGCTACTGCGTTCCTCTTGAAGAGCAAATTTTGTCTACAAACAAATTCTGTTTAGAATATAAATAATGGATAATAATATTTTGAAAAATATTTTGACAGCAGCCTTTTAAACACTCTAGGAGTACTTAAATGTGGTAATAGGCAGCTGTCAGGTACATTTACAGTGCTTCTGCCACAAAAGAACCACAGTTACTAATCTTTCTTTAGTCTTTCTTGCTGACGTTTTGAATGAAGGGTATGAGCATGGTGAAAATGAAGAGTTCTTAAGCTCTGCTTGTGGCTGATTTACAGGCTTTACTTAGAGCCGTTATGAAAGAAGAAAGAGCAGCAAGAAAGCACCAATTAAAGTTTAATTGGCATCTCAGATTGTATGAGCAAGGTATGAGATGGCAGAAATGAAAAATTTCAAAGACCTGATGGGTACTGTGACCTAGCACCTCCAGAGTTTGTCTGCTTCCCTTTTAATGACTCAGGCAGCAGGATTTCAGCTGCTGTCCAGAATGATGGTGGTGATGATGCTGTTAAAATATACCTCTGCATTACCAGTCTCTAGTTAGACCTGGTAATGGAGTAGCCGACCCAACTTGGAAGGTTCCTCATAGAAGCCATGTTTAAAGAAAGCAGAAACTGAAATTCCTCATTTAGTAATTCTTCTGTTTTTTCCGGTTGAGACTGAGGATGGAAATCATTGGAGGTCCTTTTACCAGTTAGTATTCCATTTAAAAACAAGCAAACAAAAAACAACCCTCCCCCAAAAAAAAAAAAAAACAAACAAAAAAACCCTACCAAAACAAAATTGCAAGCAGATTAGCAAATAATAGCAAAGAAAAAAAAAGAAAGATTGATTTCCTGCTTAAAACCTCAGCAGGGTCCTGAATTCCTTCAGGAACCACAGTTTAGCTTGCAAGCCTCTGGGGGTTGTGCTTGCTCAAGTGGCTTGCACATTTTAACCCTGATTTGACAAACAGCCTTAAGTGCTACTGTAATTCAATTTGTAAATAATAATAAAAACACAGTGCTGTTATGCCTCACATTCTCTCTCACTGTCATAGCACTTTGCAGAACGATCTGGCATATTCTGCTTGTGGGGCTTTAACTGCTGATCTTCTCACCAAGATTAAGTGACTTGCTGAGCTATTCCTTGGTTTTTCTCCAGAGCTAAGTCGTGTTTACAGAGATCTCATGCTTCTGCATAACCGCCATCAATCACTGTCACAAAAAAGTCAATTCTCAACAATAGATACATGTGAAATTAAGAGACATGAACAAAATGCAGACGGTGAGGAACCCTGGCACTTTGTTTGCTCTTCGCAATTCACCACTCAGAGGCAATAGGTGAACTTAACACGTTCCAGTGATTCAAAGGAAACCACAAAATGTAATTTTGAAAGGAGCCCCTGGAAGGAGTGCAGCACGTTAAAATATAACAGGAGGTTCACCTGCATGAAAAAGGTTTTTTATATCTCCCTGCTCTTTTGATTTCATTATTCTGTTTATTTATTATTATTTTTCACCAGTTGTCCTCAGCTGAAATCATTTGTGTTGTATCAGGAGCTTTTCCTCAAGCCCTTGCATTGATCTTGGCTTCCCTTCCCAAAGCAACTCACTAGTGTGTGCAACATTCCAGGGTGAAGGTTTTCAGGCAAGAATAGGCTGAAGAATGGAAAGTATCTGCTAACTGGAAAGCTTTGCTTTCTTGGATGGTGTGCCACAGCAGTCCAGTTCACCACTGGAAAGTAGTTAAATGCAGAAGATTCTTATGTGTAAACTAGTAAAAGCTTAAAGTAATTAAAAACGTTTTCCTCAAGTGGCTGTTTGCCTATGGGAAAAATGTGCAATGAATTTTCTGATCTGAAATTTGTAACTTTGATGATTCAGGCTGCAAGCATGGTTTTTTTTCCAAGGGATGTTGTAAAGTACCAGAAGTATCAATTGAACTCTGGTCTCTGGACAGCCCTAAGAGCAGGGGTTTTTCCAGTTTTATGCCAGTAATTGAAGACAGTGGAGTTAAATTGGAGCAAAATGAGTAAAGTAGAAATGAATCATGGTCCTTGTCTCTATGGGAAAAGAGAGGACTGTGTTAGAAATCGAAAACATGAGTAATTGTGGAGAGGGACATTGTACAGTGCTGCTGTATTTCTACCCTTTCCACCAACACATGTGGGGTTGGGAGGGATCTTAGGTGAGGTGTATTGAAGGATTTTCACATAAGAATCCATGCTCCTTAGAGACTGGCTGCTCTTTAAAATTTGCAGAGGACCCAAGTTCTTTTCAGCATGTTTGCATTTTTTTTTTTTCATAAAAAATGAAATAACTTCTTTTTTATGTTGTGAACTAGCATTTCTGTAGATTTCTGTGACAGAAATCAGTGTTTGTATTAGAGCATCTCTGTTATAGCAGCATTTTGCATCTTTAAGACACTGAAACAACTGCTAAAATAACATATAACTGGTAAATTAAAGTAAATGAGTGGGAGGTATGTGGTAATTTGAGCACCTATGTTAGGCTATCTTACGTCTGTACGTAAATGTGTGTTAAAAAAAAAGGGGTAAAGGGAGAATCCAGAGGTATTTGCCTTTTTGTTACTTTTTGCACTCTATGTGCTTAAGTTAATATACAATTTATTATAACAGAGTTTCACTATAATATGTATAACAATGCGGGCCAAATTTCTTTTTCCTTTGTCATTTCATTTTTGTAAATTAAATCTGGAAATAGTATTTAGGATTGAAAGATTAGCCATGTAAAGATTGCATTATCTTAGCTGCTGGGAATATTTATGTGGTATTTGGTTTATTGTGCGTATTCTGTATTGCCCACTACTCTTTTCTTGTTAAATTACAAATGTCACCTTGCTACTTTTTATTTGCAATGGAAACAAAAGCTTTTCGTGTGCCAGTAGAGGAATTACAACATGGCTGAGTTGCAATTACTGGAATAGGCTTCTGATGATTCTCATCCAGAACATCATCTCCTTTCAACTTGTATGAATGCTGTTAAAACATGCAGGGTGAAATTTCTTTCTTCCTACACACAGGCAGAGTTGTCATGTGTGCTTTGGTAGAACTGCTCAGATATTTGAAATTCCAGCCCAAATCAGTCAGAAGGCTGTATGAAAGCATTCAAATTGGAGTCGTACTTGCAGCCTGTGCGGATTCCAAGGGCTTTGAATTAAATAAGATGTTTTTCCTCTGATCTGTATTCCTCATCAGCCACATTCCTCATCAGGTGGAAAGTAAAGGCGGTGGCTGAAGCTGCATGGTGGACTATGGGCAAGGATTGGGTGCCAGAATGATGTCACTCTGCAATATAGATAATGGCCAGTGTAATTCTTCAGTCATTTTAAGTCAGCCAGTGAAGCCATTCCTCTTGCCAAGAGTTCGCAAGCTACAGCATTTTATAATGAGTGGAAAATATAAGGCCAGGCTTCTTTTTTTTACCTCTCAACATTTTATTCACTTATCAATATGAGCAAATGTGGTAAGTGTGCCAGCTACGTGGGTAGAACAGTTTATAAATACAGCAGTAATAATTGCTGCCTAATTGGATCGTTCCTTCATTGTTGCCCATTTTATAAATATCCTAGACTTGGAAGGGGTAGATTTTAATTGGCAAATGTTGGGGGAACTCATCCTTCTTTTTTTTTTTTTTTTTTTTAAAAACAATTCCTTAATTAATAATCAGGGGAGATGGAGAAATGTATTTTTTTCTGCTAGACGACTGGTACACTTTTTCATGTAATTTGGTCTGCTAGTGGGAATTAAGTGTGGAGTCCTGCTTTGGAAAGGTTCTGAAGCCCCTGTTATAACCTCAGCAAATTGGGAACAGTAAATTTCCACACTAAAACAGGTATATTTTTTGAAAAATACTAGCAATCAGAAATGTTACCTGTTAGTATCTTCCCTCAGTACACCCCTCCTTCCCACCCTTCTCCTCTTTACTGTGCTGTGGGAAAGCAACTTCTGCCAGCCATGAGGTGCTGCTGGGTTGTGGGTTGGTGGGTGAGACCCAAGGCCCACAGAGATAGGGTGGAAAGCAGTCAGGGAAACCCTGCCCTGCTATGGTAGACACCAGGCAGAGTGCAGCTGTCGCTGGGAATGCAATACTGAAACATCAAGATTTGAGGAGTGGGGAAAAGGTAACTGGTTGCACACTGAAGTTTTCCCCTTTTTGTTAAATTATGGGGAGCAGTGTATCATGCAGCTGCAGAACCCCATCTGTGCAGTCCAGTTGCCACATTGAGGGCAAAGGAGTGATGCTGTAGCTGTTCAGAAAGCACTTGGATTTGACTGTAAGCATCTTCTCTCTGAAGAAGGCTATCTGTGAGCTAGAAAACATCACCTTCATCTTCCCAGAAGAGATACCTCCTATTGCAGATTCAAAACATTCCTGATTTCCTACAGTGCCATAATCTCCATACAGATTTACCAGTCCACGAATAGTCAATGCTTAGTAGAGAAGCTAAGCAAAAGATACAATTTGTTTCATATATCTTAATATTTTTAATAGGTTATTATAATTGTGGCTTTTATGATGCTTTTACTGATCATAACTTGCAGGTTTGAGTGGCGTATGAAAGATACTCATTTTAATGATATACATATCTCATTTTCTTTCAGCGAGCATTAAATAGAAAAAAATTGACTGCCACTGAATTCAGCAATAAGGAAAACTCTGAATCAAGCACTGAGCATGACAAAGAAAACTCCTTTATCAAAACTGAACCAAGAAGAGTTAAAATATTTGATGGAGGGCAAGTATTGTATTTTGTATGCTAGATATCATTGGGAAGATATTTTTTCCCATGATTCTAGACTTTGCAGAGGTGTTACTTCCTGATTGATTGATTTATTTCAACCAACCATTCCCATATTGTGGTCTGTGAATATTGGTTTGTGTTTCCAAGAAAAATGGAAAGTCATCAGAAGCATGGAGCCATGAGAGTTATGAGGAGGAGTAATGAAATAAAGAACAGTAGGCAATGCAAATAATTTTCTTTTCCAAAGGATGAACATTCATCAGCAGTAAAGGCAGCTGGATACAGCCATAGATGTAAATTATTTTCCTATTTTTCTCTTACATGAT
>JBCJKH010050047.1:0-61954 GCA_039877255.1 Loriculus beryllinus | reverse complement strand
ACTATTTGGGTAGAGAGGTATAAATCAGTTTTTCACACTCATGCCTTAATATCCACGGTGTTAAGTGCAAGGTTATATCTTCTATCATGCCTGTCCCCTCTCTCTTACAGTCTGTCCTTACTATATTAATAAATTGGATATGGTTGAACACAGTTTCTTAGTTGTTTTCTAAATCCTTGCCAAGTCCCAAATATTGGGCCATATTTTATTGATATAATAAAATACTGTTGGACCACTTGTGGGCAAAAGTGTTAAACAATACCGCCTTCTCAGATGGCAGAAACAGAGAACCAGGCAATAAAGATGCTTCTATTCCTCCTCATACTGTTTTCTGTCCCTGACCAAGTCTGCTCACATCCCACTGCTGATCACAGGTTAAGGTGAGTGAGGTTTTGGCTGCAGCTTGCTCAAAAGAGCCAACAGAATGGGGATCTGCCCAACAGCAGCTCTTTACTTAGTATTTGCAATGATAATTTCCGATGGCAAAATGCTGGATTTTGAGATGACTGAGAGACTGTCTCGTAGCATTTCACCTTGTTAGAGAGAGAAACCAGTGTTCAGTGTGTTATTAAAAGATGGCATTTAATTATCCAACAGAAGAACAAAACCAAACCCAATCAACCAAACAACACACCCCTGAATGACTTCTAAAAAAGCAAACATCTACATTATTTTTTCCCTCTCTCTCTTATGAATCAAAGTTCAATTTCCCACTAAGGTGATTGATATAAATTTCATTTTATGATGTAAACATTCTTGTGTTTTCCTTCTGGCTCCTTTCATTGTTAAAAAAAAAAATCTCAGAATTACACTAGTGAGAAATGAACTTGCCCTCTCCTCTGTCCTACAAAGAAAAATTGATTGTGGAAAACTCCGTTGTCTGTCTTTGTAAAAAGCCAATGCAGATGCAAAATGTTCATAACTGAGCTCAGATTATCTTTCAGATGATCAATGTGAATACAGAAACTGGGCTTCAGTACTGAGGTCAAGCATCTGATTGTATTCTTTGCCTAGAAAAACAGAGTTGAATACTTGCTACTGTTTAAGAAATTAAAATGAAAAGAATTGAACAGGGCCAGGTACCAGAAAAGCATGGAGCTCTTTCACTGCAGGCTCTAAATCTTCTTGTAAGTCATCAGTCAAGACAAGATTTTTTTCCTCCTGTTTTCTACCAGGTTGACTCAAGGACCCCAAGGAATCCCAGTTCCAGATGTGTTTATACTTCCAGCTTTTCATCCTGGTGTTCTCCGAATAGCACAAATAAAGACCAGAACCCCTATAAAGATATATCTAAACAAAAAAATGCAAACACAGTCTGCATCAAAGAGCCTGGGCTATAAGGATCCCAAATTTCTTTTAAGTACAGCTGCTGGAGCTATCCTCCACACAGCTATTCTTAATTCAGTTACACTGCTCAACCAGAAAGGAGATCGCCTACCTAAGTCCCTGACTTACAAAGCCAGGGACAGCCCCAGGGCTCGGATGAGCTGGAAAGAGACACATTTCTGCATGGGGTTGGGAGAAGATGGAGACACCTTGGGATCACTGCACCTCTTCACACCATGGCTGCAACTCCTCCAATCCTTCCTTCCCCACTCCCCTCAGCCCCCAACCTCTAGGGAGCATTCAATGCAGGTATCTCATCTAAAGCTGAGATAAATCCAAACACATCCATCTATCCTGGTCTTGAGGGACAGGTCACTTGCTGGACAGCCTTTATATGCTGGCAACCATTACATGAGTAAGTATGGCATGTTGCCTTCTGTCAATGAGGCTTCAGTGCCTAAGAGCACAATAGAAATCCTGAAAAGCTGTCAAACTGATCGTGAAACTAACATTGCTGTCTACAGTCATTGCTTAATGTGCATCATCAGCTATAAAAGAATAGCACCATAAATAGACAATATTAGCAAGGAGGTGAATTATTCACATCCGTCCCCCAATCCTGATACTCAAGTCTCTTCATAGTATCTACACTGCTACCAGACAGGTTAGAAACATAGCCTGAAAGTCAACAGGTTCTGCTAGACCAGAAAGGGAAGCCCCCCCTTCCAGACTTGCCAGCTGAGCATCCTCTCCCAGGCCAGGATTTTGGCAGATCTCAGCTTCTAGAAGAGGGGACAGCATCAAAATGAGCATGTCCTTCTGGTGCCCTACCAAGAGGATGAAACCATAACTTGCTGGAAAATATGCTTGAAATTCCAGAGTTTGAGCAGAAGAACAACTTTGATGAAATGTGTGCTTCCATACACAGTATTTCTAGCAGGGTCGCAATAGTTACCTTCAAAACTACAAACACAGGCTATTTCCCATCACTCGCATTAATACATAAAAAGGTATACTTCTGGCACCGTTTAAAATATATACTTGAAGAGAAAGGTCACATCCTGCTGGTATGCAAAAATGACTTGTAGGCAGTAGACAACACAGCCTGTTAAAAAGCTCCCAAAATGGCTACAGAACATGATGAACAATGATTCACTTTTCCAAAGAATTTCTGAGTTGGTGAGCGTGACCTTTCTTTTACTAGGAAAAGCAGAAGTTGCCTCTACTGCTCTCCTGCCTCTCACTTCACTTTGCAGTACCTGGAGGAGCTTCTCAGTGTTCTCCTCTGTCCCGTACGTTAGAAGTTCAGCTGAAGTGTTTTCTGCCTAAACTTAATGAAAAATACAGGATGATAAAAAACCTTTCCTCCCCCCCTCCACTATCAAATAACTTTTTGGAAAGCACTGAAAGTGATAATGAATACACCAGGCTTTCTAATACGTGTAGTTCCTGGACTGATAGGACTTTAAGTTAATACTGTTTATATTAAACCTGGATGTATTTAATACAAAGACAAGAAACTAGAAAAAGCACATAGGAATAGGCATACTGAAAAGGTAAGATGCTGTAATGTAAGGACAGAGTGTGCCTCTTTGTGCTCTCCAACTGCGTTTTGTGGTTTGGGACCACATAAATTAAAAAAGACCTGTAGTGCAATTCCAGCTGTTGCATATTTTTATTGTTAGAGAAACTTAAAAATTCCATTAAAATCCGAATCAATAAGACTGCTGTTATCAACACAACTACCCTAAATAGTAGAATCTGCCCAGAATGAGATCTGCATCTCTTCTGGACCCCAGACACATGAGTGACAATTTTGGGGTTGAATACCTGTTTATACTTTAATTGTAGGCAGTTTCCCCCAGGAAACTCTTTTGCCAAAAATTTATGACCATCTTGTTTTGAGAATCTGCATGCACAAAAAAACCTTCAAAGGCTGTTTCTATCCTTTCTCAAAGTTTGAGCTACAGAGATGTCATCATGAAAAGGCCTCCTAAGCTACAGAAGCCACTATGACCATGGTCTCATAACCATGAGAACTACAACCAAAACTGTCACCAAAGAAAACAATCTTTTCTGGCCCTGCTAATGTTATTTACAGACTAGACTGAACTGATACTATATGCTGCATGCTTGAGTTTGTCATGACTTAGCACCCAGCAAAAGAAAATAGTAAATGTGAAGCCTCTTTAAGGTCTACAGTAATTTTGACTCTTATTGCGATGCATGAATTATGATATTGAGCACAACCAGCTCTCGCATGCCAAATAACAAGGGTTGAATTAACTTCCAAGAGTCTCATCAGACACATATTTAAACACAGACACAACAGCTTCATAGCTGTACTTAATCTTGTATACAGCCAAGATCTCAAATACTTCAGAAGAGCAAAATCAGGGACTTAATACATGCTGAGCAACAAAGCGACACTCATATACAAAAGCTAAGCATCTTTCCTGAGCTCCTAATGCTATTAATCTGGAAAAATGCATCTATGGAGAGTCCAGTGATTCTGCTTATGAATTACCTGGTTATAAGAAGTATGTCTAATATATGTTATAGCTATAAGTACATCTAGTATATGTTACATCTATAAGTACATCTAGCATATACACATCTACACATCTGTTAAGGGTTTCAGCTTCAAACTCTTTTCCTAAGCGCCTCTCTTCATAATGGCTTAGTACAAAACTCACATACTTCCATATCTGTTCTTAAGCAGTTATCCTAAAACCAGTCTACAAACAGAAAACAGATTAAAAAAGGTAATTTTAAAGAACATCCATGAAATCTCAACACAGAGCTGATTTTTTCCCTGTTTTCTATTAAAATATCTATTGCTGCAAACATATCCCTTAAACTCTTTCAAGACACTTCACACGGTAGAATTAACAAAGCATAGGAGCAACAAAATGTTAACTATAAACAAAGATGTCCTGTTCTTCTTCAGCCCTTCACCAGAAGAGCCAAAAGCTTTACACTATGAGACAGGTGCTATCCTCTTTTTCCAGTAAGAAGAACTGGATCAAAGGTCAGAGGCTTTGAGGATGCTGAAGAAAAACAGGCTGCAGATCAGTCAACTGCTGTTAACCCAATACATTTTCTCTCTCATACTGGTCTGGAGAAAATAATAAACAGTTGGTTTAGGACCAACATGCCTTTCATGCATCAAATCAGCTCTTCTTTCATCTTGCTGGGAAGCACAAAAACCCCAGCGCCCAGACAGACAAATCACAACAAATGTTCTTACAAGATATCTCTGATACAACTGTTTGCTGAAAACGTCCGTACAACTAAATACAGTCTCTGTGTGCAAAACCCATGCTGAGATTGCACAATTTCCTCACCACGATATCATGACTCACAAATGAAAATGTACATCTATATAGAAGTCTTTAAGTAATCAAAATTAAATTTACAACTAAAGGAGACATAAAATAAATTCTCTGGCCACATTGGTCTCCAGAATTTATTAGGCAAGAAGGTTTCTTTGCTGCTTGGGACCTTCAGCTTGGGAGAACTTTTGCCTAATTGTATGCACTACAGGTAGAGCATAGCCGTGCTCTCCAAGCAAACTACCACCAGCACCATAAGCTGTGAGGTTTGATGTTCTCTAAAAAATAGAGGGGAAGGTCAGTACATGTTGTTTTAACCAGGCATGATTGAGCTGGGGAAGGAATTGCTGTATTAATGCATGAGACTTCAATAAAAGCAGTGATAACGTGCCTGTTGCTTAAAGAAAGGACTAGAGCATCTGCTGTGCTTTAACCATAAGGAGCAGTATCTTGTGGACTGATGCAGTAACTTTATTAGAAAAAGTGAGATCTACACTCAAGCCCATGTATAAGCCTCTGCACCAGCCCCTCCTTATTTGAACATCTCACCATTAAATGTAACATGTGTATAGTGGCTTTTCATAAAGCCCAACCTTTAAAAACAAGCCAGTGGTATTAGACAACAAACACCAACAAAATACTCAGCATTATGGAGGAATAAAGGAGAAAATCCTTTTCCCAAGAGAAGGTCAGGCTTCAGGACTGGAAGGCAGTGCCACCTGCCTCAGAGTACCAGCATGGCCCCAGCCAGCCAACCAGTTTATAAAATTTCCTTTTTAATAGAAAACCCACAGACCATATTCTGTAGCCTTATGAGCCACCAGGACATCTACAAATCTTTGCAGTAGCCAGGGAGAGAGAGGTCTCCCTCTGAAGATCATGCTCATGTTAGTGCTTCAGGTCAGGCAACTGATGTGCTGGAAAGGGAAGAAGTCTCTTCAGTTCACAGACACCCAGACATCCTCCCCTCCCCAGTACTCCTTTGTGCTTTGTAGGTGCAGCATGGATGATGGATCCTGGCACTAACTCCACAAGGTGTGCACTGCCCCAGGCAGAAGCCCCAGTCTCATTCTATTTCCTGCCAACCAGCAGAAGTTAAGCATATCGAAATACCTCATTAATTTTGCACCTTGGTACCAGGTTAGAATATGGGGAGACCCAGCTCTTAGACTTCCCTCCAGAACAATTCAGGGACAAAAAAGGTTCCTGACTTTCCACTGCCACAGTAGCTAGTAAGACACCCACCACATTAGCAGTGGAAGGACATCCAAAGGAGCCTGGTCAATTCAAGTGACAGGGCTTGAGCCTGCGTGTGGTGGGAGAAGCCAAAGGAAAAAGCAACACAAACAAAACCTCACCCCACACCCCCGATTTCCTCCTTCTAAACAGTACCATAAGAAACCAGATGTGTGTGTTATTGCCTTTCTCCAGAAAAACCTCATCTATTACAGTTTTTCCTTCTTCCTTGTCACACAAGTCCAAAAAAAACATGGCAAAGAGACATAGTGAGCATTTCCCTCAAGAGGGAAGGAGATGCCTCAAAATATAATATGTACTGAGTACAAACACTGATGGATACCAAGATAAAAGGTGTATTTCTGGGAAACCAGAGAATGCATCCTCTTATTTTACCTCTGACGGCTCAGTCTCCACTGATCAGAGAATTGAGGGTTTTTGCTGTTACTTTACAACCATGAAAAAGAACAGCATAATGCTTTGACTACAGGCACTAAAACCAAAATAATATAATTAGCCAAATATTTGTATAGGAGAATGATGGATGCTTTGTAACTCAGACACAATGATGGGGAATGAATAGCAAAGAGGCTGGCAAAAGGACTATAGGATAGCTTCTCCTCAATGCCTGGAGTGAAGAAGAGCATAAGCAACCTCTCCTAAAATCTAACTGAACTCCTTCCCCCTTCTCTGGAGTGTAGCCACAAGCCAGTCTTGTACAAGGCATGCTTGAATCCTAACTAGAAGATTTCAGTGGCACTCATAAACTTCAGAGCCCTGTGCAAGCCACACAGTGAATTTTAGCTTTTAAGAAAACAGAGCAACCATCTACTTGCTGAACACCACATGTTATGTTTTAGGCTTGGAGCTGAGACACCCCTCCAAATCCCCATGCAAATCATCAACCAAACCACAAAACAAAGCCCCAGCTTACACAGGTAACAAGAACCTCTCCCTGGCACAAAAACAACCTTCACATGTGCCCAAATAATCAGTATGAAAGCAGGAGAAGACCCAGAAAGAGAAAGCATCGCTGCGCTCTAACTTGGTTTAGCCATAACTCGCAACTATGGTCCCCATGTTTGCTTTGAGAGCTGGTGCAACAGCAACATTGAAGAGATCATTGAGAAAGGGAGTTGGAGATCCTCCTCCTTCTTTCCAGCTCTCAGGAGCTGTTCAAGCCTTCTTCCTTCTTGTCACCTCTCAGGAGTTTTGAATCCACTGCCAAACTCATCTTTAAGACCAAGTGTATTCATTAACCTTCAGGAAAGTGCCTCATCAGATGAAATAAGTCAGGTGACATTTTATAGGCAGCAAGTAATTTTCCAGGAACGCTTCTTTACTCGTTAGTAATAGATTTGGATAAAATCGCAGTGTCGCTCCTAAGGCTTAGAGCTGGAAGTAAAAATGAGCACACGCTCATGATGAGGAATGGGAAAAAAGCAGCACCAGTCTCCCCCTCCACTGCAGAAAGCAATGTTTTCTCTGAAAGATTACAGATGAGAAGCTCTGGCATGTTAGGAAATGCATATGTTTTGCTTTTCTAATAGCTTTAGCCTATTATTCCCTAAATATCTGAGGCCAAACCTTTTAAATCGTTAAATTTTCATTCAGAATTCAAGCATTAAGAGACAAAACCAAGACTGAAAACTATTCCCATTTCCCTCCTTCCCCAGGGATTTTCTCCCTATACCACAAGGCTTCCCCTTCTTGAAAACCACCATCCCCAGCTCCCTAGACAGCTTCTCTGCATCAGCCTCCTGCCATCCCGTAATTGCCTGTATAGGGAAGCCACTGATTTTAATTCCACAGCAATGCTTCTCTTGACTGAGCTGCATGTGGGCAAAAGCCTGCACAACTTACTCCTCTGCCTGTCAGCCTTCTCCAGATAGGAATGTTGCTCTCCCTGCTGGTGAAGAAACTCTGTTCTTCATTTATTTAAACTCAAGTTTACTTTGAATGGAGGTATGTTATGGCTGACTGACTTAAGATCTGAAACATTTCAGTGCAAGGACATAGCTGTGCCTCTGTGCCATCTGAGGATAATCACAATTTCATGTGGTAGTGCTCAAGCCTAACAGGACGAGACAGACACCAGTGCCCAAAAGCACATGGACGCCTCAAAAATCATTCACAAGCAGGATGCAAACTGATAGTAGACTAGATCTGAGTGTGGGATGCCATCTGGGATGTGTCCCACCTGTGAAGCAAGGTGAGATACAAGCTCTACAGAGTTTCATTAAAAGCAAAACACCTCCCCACACAACCCATGCCAGATCTTGAGTTTTACATTTATCAGCAACACAGGAAGGAAGTTAATAACAGCACAGAGAAGAAGGTGTGTGGCCACCAGAATAAATGTTCGTTCTCACGAAGGCAATGAGATGTCATTTTGTGTATCACAATCTTCTTCTCTGCTGTAGATATGGCAAAACCTTCCAAAAGCATCACAAGAGTATTTCAACAAGATTTTTACAAATGAGTGCTTATTCCTCTGAGTGGACCAGAACCACTCTTTAATAATAGGATCACATTTCCCTCTGCCAAACACAGAGCTAATTAGAAGCTGAGCAATACACCACAAATAGAAATATTAACCAGAACTCTTTGTACTAAAAAGCCACAGATTTATTTTTCCAATGTATAGACCATAAATATTGTTAGAGAAGAGAAACACTGAACATACATCATCTGGCACACATCTTTAACTAGCACACCAGAGTTGTTAGCAGCTTTATTTCAAACATGGATCTGTTCTAATGAGGCCATCCCAAGCTCCTAGAACTGAGTTATACTGTTTCAATACACAGCTGAAAAGCTTCCATTACAATTAATTTTTCTGCATTTTCAGAGCTGTGTATGGTTTCTAACATTTGGGCTACAAAGGCTAGAAGCTCAGCTGGTTAAAATCAAAGCAGCTTCAGAGCAGGAGACTTTTCAGATAGCAACAGATTCTCTAGCAGACCATGCTGTACCAGCTGTTGGTGACAACTGGAAAGGGCTGTAAGAGATTGTGGTGGTGGCAAGGGAATAGTTAAAGCTTAGATGAAGAGCCTCAGCTAGTTAAAAAAAAAAGCTCCACTGATATTTTCCAAACTTCCTTTTGCAAAGGGCATACTATGTGAAAAGATGAAATACGCCACCTTTTCTGCTCCTGTGACTGCACAGAGAATGACCCATACAAAAGGCAGGGAGAACCTTTTACATGAAGAATTAAAAAGCTGGGATGTTACTTACGCATCCAGTCTTTGTAAAGCAAAGGGGTTTATAAACAACGAATCATTTCTGGCAGATGGAAGTGCTGGGAGTAAGGCGCAATTGCGAACCTCTGATCCCTCCCCTTGTATCTGCAACGAAAAACTCTCTCCACATGAACTGAGCGCCCAGTCCCTACATTAGGAGCTCTCACTATGTTTAAAGTTTTTATTACGGACTCCAGCAAAAACTTAATGAGCAATAAACTCGTTGTTGTCCCAGACGTCAGCAATGACCGTGGCAAGGGTATTCTGACTACGTTTCCCTGAATCACCCAGTTATTTATCAGTTGACTAGAATAAATATTGACTGTTCTTTGCACTGTCCTCTACAAATACAAATGCATCAAAGGGCTCAAAAGGCTAAGAAAAAAATCGAAGTTTCTAGATAAATATGAAAAAGAGATGGTTATTTGCCCAAGGATTTTCTCGCTGTTTCAGATTTCCAGTATATAAAATTTAGAGAATCATCTTAAAGAAAGAAGACCTGGTACTACTATGAAAACCTCAGTAGCTGAAGCTTTTGTTGGTTGGTTTGCTTTTAAAGGACTTGTCCATAAGAAAAATCAAACCAAGAAAACATTTTTTCACACATACTCTTGACTCGTATGGGTTTCAAAACGCAAATGACAGTTAAGCCTGGAGCTCTTTCCTGGATCTTCAGCCGTAATTTTGCTGCTTCTCTCTCTCCTCTACTGCTTAAATGTTCAACTGCAATCCCCATCTGGGAGGTTTCCTTTTTTAGATACCCAGCTTGAGGCACCTTTCTTTTCATTTTCCAAGGTGCCTGTTTCCAAAAACATCACGAAAACAAACAGGGAGGGCAGCTGGGGCTACCACAATGAGATGAGGCACCATGCCCAGGACACACAGGAAACATCAACAGAAAAAGAAGCTCCTTTAATTCTACCACTCACAGAGGCCTTGACGCTCAAAACTAACATTGAGAGGCAAAGATAAAATCCAAGAGGTAACAATTTCAGGAGTAGCTGGATGCAATTAAATGCTGTGTGTTATTTTAGATGATGTTAAGAGCCACTTTTAGCCTGAAAAAAACCAGTCTATGATGTATGTATCAACATCTGCTGCTGTTTTACAGGCAGAATCCCCAAACTACACACACAAGTCCCTTTAACCTTACAAGCAGAGAAGTGTAGCAACAGAAATACCAGTAACAGGAAGGGAAAAGGAAAAATCTTACCATTTTAATTAAAAGACAACCCTAAACACCCTGTTGGGATGACTGTCAGACTAACACTTTCTGTCTCCATTAGTTCCCCCACTAACAGTGTGCATCTGGTAAACCTTAACTAAGGGCAGCACTCTATGAAGAGAAGGTGCTCTTTCCATGATGCTCCTCTCTGTTCTGCATGAACATATCCACAGAATTTTGAGAGGCAAATGAATACAGCTCCTCAAATGCAAAGTATGCATGTAATTCTAAGATACTGCACACACTAACGTAACATTGTTAATAAAACATGGGCTCAAACAAAGTGCTTTTCATGAAGATCAGATACTGAAAGATTCTTTTAATGTTTTCAGAACCAGTTTTAATCTCACACTTAATGAGATGCATTTCACTTTTCTAAAATTCCAGCCCTCTTCCAGATAGACTAACTTAAAACAAAAGGAAAGAAACTCCACTGGCTTCAAAGTCACTCCAGCTGCAGAGCCCAGCTGGAGGGAGACAGAAAGCATTATTCCCCATCCACTCCTTAAGGGGCTGGAAGAGTCCAGTGTTGTCCTTGATGGTTTGCTATGTGGAGGGGGAGGAGAAGAGACTCAAAGTTAAGAGCCATCAGAAGGTCAGACACTGGGATGAGAGGGTGGGAGCTCTTCCTCAGACACTGCTGTCCCCTGAATGCCAAGAAGCACATCTGATTTCAGATACTCTTCTCCTGCTGGCTCTGCTGACAAGCTCCGTCAGATCCCGTGGGCATCAGCAGGAGCCTGTCCGTTCACTTAGTGGTGCTTTAGTACCAGGTTCCCATTTAAGTAGGTGGAATTTTAATTAAAGACAGAAAAAAATGTTAATCTCATTATTAACCATGAAGGGGAAAACCTACTAAGATGAAAGCCTTGTTTTCTAGGGGCATGAGAAGAATTTCCCTACAACTGGCATACGTGGTGCTTTTCACTGGTCTCTCCATCCACCCTTCTCTTCAGGAGCAATGGGTCAGTGAGGGATTTATTGCTTGGGAAGTGATAACATGATGTTCTTGTCGCTACCCTTGTACTACGCACCAGCAAAGCCAAAGCAAGAATGCATACGAAGAAGTAACTTCACATATTAAATCAGTAAAATTATCCAAAATGCAGCATCCTCATGATGGTCTTTACAGTGTTACTTCAGGAAGTATTTTTGTGAGGCACATGCCAAAGCACATTACACAGACACATGATAGATAAAAAATAGAGTAAGAAATGAAAGTACAACTATAGCAAGTGATGAAAAACCTGCTCTCAGCTGACTGAATCAAAGAACACCACTGTTAACATTTAAAAATACAATCTTTCACATAATTGCATCATCACAGGGGTTGCAAAGTGTGTTATGTTGGCTTCCGTACGCGATGAAAGCAGACAACAGAGCCAGTGTGAATAACTGGTCTCAGGTCTTTGAAACTTAAGTCTGTTCTTTCGTTAAGAAAGTGAAGAAAAATCCTCAACATCCAAACATTTTGGAGAAACTTGTACTGGCTGATGGATGAGAAAAGAGAACCTGGTTACAGAAAGAAAAAGGAAGTACATTGACTATTCAAGCAATTTATATTACTCAGTTGTGAAAGCTCTTATTCACCTGACTTGGAAGCTTTAAACAGTCTTGACCATCAGGGAGTAAATTAAGTGGAGTATAGATGATAAGGTTTGCAAACTGTGGCCTCAGAACCCCCTCTGGAATCAAAGAAAGTAGAGAGTGTTTATCACCTAAGAAACTCTGAAGCGTCCATTTGTGCCCTTGCTTTGCAGGTTTATCTCTTCTTGACTTAAACCAAGGACAAGATTAGACTCAACAATTAAAACCCTGTCAGTCTATTAAAGTCCAGGACCATTTCCTGCTCTGTCTTTCAGAAGTCTGAGATTCTTGAACTACAGCTTAGATGCAACTGCTGTAAGAAGAGACTCTGATGCCCACAAAATGGAAATGAAAGACTTGTCTGGAAAGCGAAATAGCACCCGTTTTATCAGAAAGTTTTCTGTGCTGGCAAATATCAACCAAGCCACCTTGTAAATAGAGTGGGTTTATAAGTATTAAGCAAACATTAGGTAATTTGCTAACTGATGAGTTATTTCCACATCACATTTCCATGAAAATTTCAGGTTTAGGGTTTTTTAAATGCTCTAAGCAGATGAACAGAAGTAAGCATTTGTCAATGCTCTTACAACTTTATCAGCTATGTAAAACATGCATATGGCAAGTACTCTGTAAAGAGCAACAGCACACATTTTAGCTAAGCTACCTTGTTAGTTTTTGCTGGGTTATCTTTCTGTGGCAGGTCAATATAGCATACAGCACTAAACTGGTTACATCCCAGGGTTTTTACGCAAGACCAGAACTTCTTGCATGCAGCTCAACAGTATTTAAGTTAGAAGTCTCAATTAATTTAAAGAATTTAATTATGTTCTTTAAACAATCGTGCTTGGGAGGTGGTTGTGGTTAACATCATTTGACCACCACGAAAAGAATACATGCATTTTATATCATTTCATCATTGCATCTGGTTCAGCAACGTTAATCCAAACCTCCCCCAAAGTCTAAAGTCATTTCCAGGAGACATCTGAAACTTAACAGTCTTCTTGTGTAATAAGACTGGATGAGTTATGTCCTAAGTGGGTGTGCAGTTTGATACCGTACCAATATATTTTTTCCATCAGTGGCAACTGCCATCTGCACAGAAACAAAAGTTCCAAAGGAATAAATGGTATCACCAGACACCACCCCTTGGGATGCAGCCTCAGAAATTATGTTTTCCTCCTGTAGTGTGGAAAGTTGTTCAGCATGCAGCATCTCTGGGAGTGTTGTGGACAGCATGTTCTTTCGCTAACATGAGAAACATACTTAGTAAATGATGGGGCTTGCATTCTGATTGCTAAATTATGGCTCTCACCTTGAACACAAGAGGATTCACTCTGGCAAATGGATGCACTTAAGAAAAGCGAAGACCAGCTCTAAGAGTAACACACTGGCAATTGTGACTAGTGGTCCTACTATGGGTTTGGAGTTATAGAGGAGAAAGTAGAGGTTCAAGGACTCATTTCTCACATCCTGCAAATCTAGGAAGGCTCTTTCTGCATGCCCTCACATCCAGACTACCTTCCAAAACATTTAGACTAAAAGTTTAATTAACAGATGGCTTACACATTATTTAAGCCCATTAAAACTGCCTTAGGATGGAAAAGGTGTCCTCTCAACATGCCCAAAAGCCCAGCAGCTTGCTTGGGCTTTGGGCATAGTAACAAAGTGGGAGACAGGCCACCCCAGGAGCTGTGCTGCCTAGCCCTTTCCCCTCCTTCAGGACCACAGCCCAGAAGACCCCACAGAACTCATCATAAGCTTCTTCCTGGTCACAAATATACCCCAAACTCACTTGCAGCACACACAGGGAGGGGAGAGAGCACTTCTGCATGCCTTGCTTGCCTGTCTTCCATTAAAGCCCCTTCAAAACATTTTAAGCAAATATTAATCTAATTAATGTTGAACTACAACAGAAGTCACGAGCTTTATTTGGGGTGTTTTAGCTTAAAAACCCTAAAGAATAAATACTAATTGTCCAGCAGAGCTTTGCAGACTTGCATGTTTGGCACAACAACATACACATACAGGAAAAGCTGGTGCATGCAACTGCGAAGGCTTTACAGGCTGAAATGTCCAAGTACTCATCCTGAACCTGATTTCAGAAGCATAAAAACCAATTGCAAAACAGAAACGCAAATTTGGGGTTCAAAGATCACACAACTGCTTTACCCTGCTCATTTGCCCTAACATGGATTACTTACTGCTTTTTGCTTCCTCTTCTCCAATAAGCAGCACAAGGTTCCCGACAAAAAAGTAGATCCTGTGATTTGTCTTATGCACAATTTTTCCAGTGACTCACCTACAGGTTGGCTGAATTTCTGAACAGCCAAACCAAAGCCACAGATTATCCTGAAGAGATGCTAAGGAAGTCTTAATTCTCATCCCCCTACAATCTCCACAAGACCTGCATCAGGATTCCCAATTTCTTATTGGCAATAACTTTCATCTCTCCCATTAGTACATGTTAAAGATTACTGCAACTTCACTAGCAGAAGTGGATAATTAGGCTAAAGCTGCAAATTTGGCAAACTTCCAAAGATGCTTTTCTATAAATAAACAATTTTCCATAATATAAATAATATATAACATAAATAATACGCTAATGCTATGTTTTAAATAGTAGATTAAGAAGAGGAAGAGCTTTTCAGTCTTTCTTTGCACTGACTATAATACCCATCCCAAGCAGAGCAGCAGCACAAACCTCACAGGGACCAGGGATCCTGTGTCAGCAACTGAGGGCAGCTGTAGTGGTGGCTTGGGGGTCAGAAATGGAGTTAAGTAGGCAGAGTGCAGGTGGGGCAGTCACATGCAAATGTGATTTCTGCATGCAGCTACAGACTACAGATGCACAGGTTCACCACAGGCCTCAAGATCACTCAGAAGCCGTTTGTTTGGAGTGCAGAATATACATGATTGGCACAGTCTGGTTCAAATACATATGATTGTTTGCATGGGGGATATGCATTCATGTTTTCTGTTCCAAACCCAGCCAAAGAGGGAACAATCCATGAAGTTGTGCCAGTGTCCACGCCCCAGGCCAGCCAGCATCACTGGGATGAGGCTAAACCTAGTACACACCAATGGAAGGCAGTGATTGTGCACCAACAGCAGAGGATGGAAGGATACCTGTGCCCTCTACAAACCTTCCATCAGCCTACATTTTAGGACACAGCAGTCCCAGTTTAGTGCCAAGACACAGAAATGCAGAAGAAAAACCCCTAGTGAAATTTTGCAGCTGATAATCTCAGCCCTAACCATCATCAACAAAAACTGAGAACAGACATATAAAGGATAATGCTTGTGAATATTTTTTTAGCACACATCCAATTCTCTGGTTTGAGTAATGCCACAAGGTGATTACTGCTTGTAATAGAAACCTGCAAAACAGATGCCACAACCCCATGCTTTTTTATTTCTTTGAATAGAATACAAAAATGCAATTTAAGCTTTCAAACAACACACTGGCTCTACAGAAAGAGAAAGAAGAACGAGAAGCCTTTAAACACTTGACTTGCCAGACAGACCTTCTACAGGATAAACCAAATACAGAAATAAACATCAGCATTTCAGAAAAGGAGTTGCAACGGTAGTTATGCAAAGACTCTGATTCAGCATAAAGGACTGGACTGGATCTTCTCTTTCACATATGTCCCAGAAGGAAAGATCTGGTAACCACAGGGGCATCTCACACTATAATGGACTTACTTGACTATACATGCCCATAGGTGTTCCGCTGCACTATAATTTGCTCTGTAATGTAGCATTACCTTAACAAAATAACAGCCTCAGATTTTATTTTTAAAAGTTAAAAACCCCAGCAGTTCACTTAGAAATTGCACTGACATTTTCTGTATCTGATGTGACACGTGTTCAAGCTGCTCACTGCCTGAAAACAGGGAATTGCCTTGGGAAGGGAATACCTTATCCGAGAGCTGCCCACTGGAAGGTGAGCATCACCTGCCCACCAAGGCCCACCTTCCCAGTGCATGAAGGTATCAAATGGACAATGAAAAAAACAATCAAAATCAGAGTGGGGATAGATTTTTAAGCCCCTGGGGAAAAAAACTCAATAACCAAACCAAACAAAACCCTAATAGAATTTCTCAGTATTGTATATGAGATTGTATACAACATTGCATACAATATCCCCTCAACCTTTAGAGCCAAACCTGCTGTGTTGCTTGGAAGAAGAGTGGGCTGAGGGCTCACCAACTTCAAATGACTTCTCATTGGTCTTTGCTGTCTCAGATCTATGCATCCTGCTAGCTGAACAAGTGGAGCCCAAAGAAAAGCTGGCAAAATCACCGAATGTTTGCTTTTTCCCTCAGTGCAATGTCACTGCATCTATCTTACTGGATGGCACAGTTCACATCACCTCTTTTCCCAACGTACTATTACTTCCAATCCTCAGAAACACTTGAATGACAGCTTCTAAGCAAATACAACCACCAAAACGCTCTTTGGGGTTTATCATCCACTGCCTCATCTAAATTTATCATAATATTGCCAGCATGCTTCAAAGTAAAAGAGAGGAAGAAAAAGATAAAGGTTTCTGCAATGATTAATAAAGAAGTGCTCTTATCTGATTGTCCTGTTCATGAAACATACCCAAGTAAAATTAGCATTTAATATCTATAACTTCTGGGCAGCGAAGGCTTTTTCAACCAACATCACACAAAATTACTGGTGCTGCTGGATTAAAGCACGTGTGTAACATTCTGGGGGTTATGCGGGAGAGTTCACAAAGCACTGCCAAGAATATGGACAGGATGCTTTATTGCCATAGTTTTGGGGTTTTTTTTCTGCTGTTATTGTTGTCTTTAGGGAAAAGAAAAAGTTTCCAGATGAAAATATGCGTGAGTGTAATGGAAATGACATGCAGGCCACAACTTCCCTCCCCCATTTGGCTGTCAAACTGAGCTCAGGCTAGAGCAGCCCAGCAAACTGCATGGGGAGGGTGAGGGGGAGGGTTCAAGTGGGCAGGGGAAGCAGTGAAAGCCTAAATAAACTTTGACTATTAGATAACAGGGCTATTATCGCTCTGTAAGACTTCCTGAATGGCCTAGAAAAAACAGAGACAGTTCTTGTTCCTGCATGAAGGAAAGGAAACACAAGGATGAGTGCTCAGTATGTCAACTGAAAACTGTTTCCTTCCTTCCTTCTTTCTCTCTCTTTTTCCCTTTCATTTTTTGATTTGCTCTTTTTATTTTCCTACTTAAAACCCACACTGCAATCTTAGCCAAAGCCAGGAGGACTGTTACATAAAGCAACAAAGACCCAACAACTAAACCTCTAAGTTTCTATTTCAGGATGTAAACCGCACGCATTTCACCAGCAGCACCCCAGCAGGGAACAGCCGCAGTACCCCAGCAGCATCCCTGCAATCTGGCAGCAGACACAGCAGCAAACAGAACAAAGACAGAAGCGTTCCTGGTAATTAAAAGAATTAAAACTCTGCCCCTTCCTGTACCTTTTTCCTCCAGTACATCACCTCTCTGCACAAAGACATTCAATTCTTTCAGAACTTCACAAAGGTTTTTGCTCACTTAAGTCCCCTTGGTCAAGGATATTCACTGTTGTTAACCTCTTTGCTTGCATATATGATATTGTTGGTATGCGAAAGCTGTTAGACTCATTAGGAAAGCATCTACACCAGTGATATATAATTACAATTCCTCAGGCTCAAGCAAGATGCTCCAGGCTGTCACAAAAACACTAACTTGGGTTGTTTCCAGTTACTGTTCTCTTTTAAGGTGAAAGCAATGAGAATTATATCACTCAACACCATTATTTGGAAGATAGCATGTTTTAGGAGTGGTGTCCCAGCTGATCTTCCTCTCCTGACCCATTACAAATTTCTTTCTTCTCTACCTTCTCCTGGTCCCATCAAGCACTTCTCATTTGCTGTGAGACCCTGCTCTGGCTGCTCAGCTCGCTCCATCCACATTGCAGCAACAGAGATCACCTCACTGTACTGCCTCTCGGGCAATGCTACTCACCTCCCCAGACCTGCTCACCAGCTTCTATACCATAATGGGAACTTTCTAGCTAGTGCTCTCTGCCACTGTGATCAGACAACATCTGTGTTTTCCACTTATTCCACACTCCTTGTAGTGCTCATGCTCTTGTCCAAACCACCCACTTCAGTAGAATTTTTCAGTTCTTCCCCAGCTCCTCACTGCTCTGTACTTTCTTCATAGGCACTTCCCATTCCTTCCTCAATAATTCACTTCAAAGTCTTTTTCCTTGCTACATTCAGTATAAAATCCCACTGATAGCAACCATCTCTGGTAAAGGAAGGGTGGGCTAGATCTGCACAGGACTCCTCACACCCTAACACCATCCCCTCCATTTTGAGCAGCAGGTTGGCCACTGGGTTGACTGGTGCAGACTGCTGAACAGGAATGTCAAACTGGAAAGTACTGGTCTGGAGCTGGAAGTAAGGGGACAGCCTCTACAAAGGCCTCCCATGCTTGTGCACTCAGAACTGAACAGAAAACATGCAGCTAACACAAACACACACGTTACAAACAAAAAAAGACCAAACCCCTTAAATGCCCCAATTTTGGTCTTGTGGCTTTAAATATGTTGCTTCTCACTCGAGCAGCGAGTATGTTTAAAAACCAGAACTGTAGAGGAACAGAAAGAAGCTCCAAACCCAGGAGACCACATGAAAGCATTGAGAAGTTATCAGAGAGCATGTGCATGCAGGTTGCGGAAATGTAAAACTGAGCTTGTGGCAGATGAGATCAATGCTTAAACAGATTTCTGGTGCAAATAATCATGATTTAATTTTTCACAACTCCTTGCTGATATTCCCCCAAACTGTTCTTCCTAAAATACCTGCCCCTGGATAGGAAAAAGAGCACCCAGAGGGACAAAAAAAGAAAAAACTCGACAGAAAGCAACTTCTGCACGTGTATTTTAGTAAGCCTCCAACATAAAACATTCATCAGCCATGAGCTCATCCGAAACCTTAACGGGTAGAAAAGTCATTCTGCAGGACTGGAAAAAGTGATGCTACTTTACTTTTAAGTGACTGAAAGAAAAGTTTAAGCGTGTTTCCTCCAGTTTCAGCATCCTCACAGGAACACGGAAGAGTTAATTCAGGAGCCCTTGTAACTGTAAACACTTTTTTTCTGGTTAGGGTCTGTTTAAGTTTCTTGTTCCCAGAAAGACTGTCATTAAATAAACAACAGGGTTCACGTAGGAAAAGACAGACATCTTTCCAGCCTGAACAAAAAGAAAGCAATTCCAAAAGCTCCTAAAATGAGCAATTGAACAAGAGAGGAGGACAGTGTCAGGTATGACTCAAGGTCTCACACACTCCTCCAAGCCCTAATGACCATCCCTCAGTGGTGCCCAATGGGGAAAATAAACCTTTCTGGAGAAAACAAAGCCATTATATGCAAAATAGGTGAGGAAAGAAGGAAGTGAGGATTGCTGGTGAGAAGCCCTGTCACTACATCCTGCAGGGCTGAATCAAGCCTCAACACAGCCTGTGGCTTGGAGCACCTCACAGGGTACCTATGATGAAGAGACCGATATGCTGCAGACCTGTGATGGGGGCAAAATAGAGGGGCCAGATGTACTTGTGTGAGCTGTGAGATGCTAACTAGCCTTTAGTGCTTGCACATTTTGTAGCGTTAAACTGCTACAACAGTTGATAAGTGGTTGCTCTTGTTCTACCCAGGGATACAGGATCAGACCATGCAAGTGTATTCATCGGGTCCACAGGAGGGGGTGAACAGCACCAACACATTAGCTTTGGTCTTTGGCCTGCAATGAGTCTTCCCTCCTAAGAGCTGGCTAAATTCTTCTAAGTCACAAGATTGTTCTACTTCCTCCTGTGTTGCGCCCAACACTGGTGAAGCCTCACCTATGGGCTTCATAGCATATTGAAAAGCAAGGACCTGTGCTGCAATTGAAGCCTTCAGGGGCACTCTGAACTCATCAGGGCTGCTCTGAGAAAGCAACTCCCTAAAAATGATGAGTCCAGACAGGTAAACAGACTAGAAATCAACTGTCACAGTCTTGGTTGAGAAGTTACAATTAAATAACAAATCTGCTTAAGTGCTAACTATGCCATTAACAAGTATTGTATCTGTCTTTTATGAAGAACCACCTGATAGAAATACTCCATACAGATGAAATGCCTGTCCATATATTCCAGCCTGGAAGGAACGGTCCCATCACAACTGCCTAAGTGTTTTGAGTTGAGAGCGTCACCATGAAGAGAAGGCGTAAGCAAATTCATCAAAAATAACTTCAGAAAAAGACATTCTTTGCAGCAAGATGTTATTTGCACCATACCTTCTTGATGAAAGCATTTCAATGTAAGGAAAATAAAAGAAAACAGAGACTTTCTATATCCCATTTTTATTAGACCTCCCCGAGCAAGGGATGCTTACTCCAGGCTTCTGGGAGCGGCACATCTGTAAGGTGGGGTTTTGATGTGCAGCTTTGCATCCATATTACTTGGAATGAAATTTCTTTTAAGTGCACTAAGAGGAGTACTCTTGACAATACACTGTTAAAGTTAACCAACTTGAAAAGGGAAAAAAGCACGAAAACAGGTTTGAACTGGCTAATAAAATTTTTTGGTTGAATGCATTTACCTCTATGCTCATTTAAATGAAAAGAATCAGTCCATGAGTCCCACTAGTCTGTATAACTAAGGAACTTAACCAAAACTAAATGAATGAAAGAAATAAATCCTAGGTTTTACTGTAGTTTCTTGTTTCAAGCTATCTGTTCAGCACATTTCCTTTTCTTGTCCTCAGGCCCCTGAAGCTGTGGCAAGAAGGTACCCCCTTGCACAGGGTTCATTGCCACTTTACCCAGATAATTCTACCAAATGAAACTGAATCCCAATCCCAGTTTTTCATCAAGTGATATTGTTACCAGAATGATGTAAATGGGAATGTAAGAAACAGATTGCACATCTTCTAGGAAACAGTATTAAAACCAAAACCAAACCAACAACAACCAAACAAACAAAAACAACCCCCCAAAAAAACCCGCAGAAGCCCAGTTATTGATAAATAACGTACATTAACATATCTGAAAGTTCCAGTGAGAGATATAAGTGCCCAGAATTCCTTGGGACACATTTTATACCATGTAAATCTGAATAAAATACATTTTCCAAATTGAGGGTAAATCATAAGGATGCCTGATGAAACTGCAATAGAAGGTAGGACCTGTTTGCAAAGTTGCTTCTCTTTTGATGTCTGTCCATGCTTTATTTATTTTCCCCAGTGTAAATGCTCTCCAACTGAAGCCACTTGGTGTCAACCAGAATGTTAAACAAGACACCTGAAGTCTAAAACACAGGAAAGCCATAGCCCTATTCAGCATTTCCAACTCTGTAATAGGAGGATGCTGCACAATATAAAATGCAGGATTATTGGGTTTCTTTAGCCTGTCAGAGCATGGTTTCCTCCAGCCCTTTGAGGACACTATCTTCTCCACTTCTTTGCCCAAGCCTATTCTTATCCCTAGCCCAACTCAAAGTATTGCTTTTTCTCCATGCCCAACACTTTCATCTCCCGAAACACCACTTTCATCCTGTGCCAATGGGACCTCCTGCTGTTCTCACAGCTAAGAAACACTTTTTTCTAAGGATCCTCAAGAGAAAAGTAGCTAAAATGCCGTAGTTAATGATCTGGGTGAGGAAACATTACCTTTGTGTTCCAGGCTGGGTCCCATCACACATTGGGTAAGTAAATCACTCTCCCTACATCTTTACAGAGCCAGGCACAAAGGAGTCGAATCCAGACTGGATTCACTAATGTTTGCAAAGCAGTCATTAAGCACTCATGGATCATGGCTGGGAAGTGTTATTAATACCTTATTACAGAGAAGACCAGCGGCTTTGCTGCAGACACTTTTCTCTTCCATAGCTGAGGGTTTGTGAAATAACCAACTATCTGACCTAAAAATCTCATCAGCCTCAGTAAGACCCACTCTAGCCCTACCATGCTGTGGGACAGAAATCTCATTTCATCTCATTTAACAGGCTCAGCTACAAAAAGTTAACAAATTGCTTAGAGACCCGTGCAAAGCCTGATCAGCATGGTGGTGGTGCATGACTGCAACGGAGCACACAGACTGCGAGCCATGAGAAAGACTGATGAGATCTTGACGCAAAACACACCCAAACTAAAGACTAGTAAATTAAAAAGAGCTTGTGTGGGCAAGTCAGCCTCATTCCCTCTGGTTTTTGTAGTAGGAAAGATGCCATTATGAAGTGGCTGGAGCAAGCTAAACACCTTTTAAGTGTGTTCTAGCAATTAGTGGTATTATTGAAAAAAAAAACCTTGGCATGTTTAAAAGTTGTCTTATTTAACTACAACTCCAGTGTTTAAAGTATTAATATCTGCCTATGCCACTCGTTCCTACATGCTTACATGCTTTTTAAATTGCATTTGGTAAAACTTGGTCCATCTGTTTTCCCACACTCTGTCAACACATGCAGGAAAGTGAGCAGAAGCTACCTACGCTAGGGTTGTATTTTGTTCAGAACTTTCTGCTTGCATACCAGAAATTCAATGCTAATTCAATATGCTTTGGGGGCGTTTGAACTACAAACAAGGGGGCTCAGGAAGGGGAAGGCAGAAAAGGGGTTTTCATTCATCAGGATACACACACTTAGAGAAGAAAAAGTGCCTGGGAAGGATATGCACTTCGCCAAAGCCATTGCCTACCAGTGCCTCTTGACTCCAGCACAAACATTTGCAATACGACAATATTATGCACCAGAAACTGGACAAGTGGCTCCTAATTCACTGCAGTAACTTCAAAAAACATAAATTTTCTTTTCTAACCCATCCAACAGGACAAAGAGAAGTCTGTTTGAGATTCATCACAAGCCCCAGGCTGATGGCTAATTTGTATAAAAATGGGTATGGTGCTCCCTGTAAACAGCTCTCCTCAGATACTCTGTAGGTAAGTGGTCTGGGGAGGCTTTGAAAGGATATCACGCCAAAAATCAGCATGCAGACAGTCTAGAAAGAGGGAAATTCTCAGACAAGTAGCCCCAGAAGGGATGGTGAGAAGTCCTCCTAAGAGAACCAAGAACCACTGTGGAAAAGGAACAGAGGCAGAAAATGAGGATGACCTACGGCTATGGCTTTCCAGGCGAATTCTTCACCAGGCATTTGCCCTGGTTCACTGCTGTCCTGCTGCTCCATCCCTGCCTGTCCCCACAAGGCTAGCTGGCTGCCACCCTCTCCATTGCACCAGCACAACTGTTTGAGCAGCCATGCTCTGTAAACTGGATTAACAGGTCTGGCTCGCCCTCCAAACAGAAAAAACCCAAACCATTTTAATCACAAGCTATTTTTAAACTCTCCAATGTTACACAATGTGGCAGGTATAAGTGAGGGGGTGGCACTCATTAGCAGAAGGTTAAGTAAGCACTGTCAGAGAATGAGGATGCTTTTAGCAGGTAACATCAGGAAAGGTTTTGTCAGCCGAAACGTACGGCTTCACTTTCTTCTCCATTAGACTTCACCATGGCTGCTCTGTCTGTCCTTACTTTGAGGATGGCCTGATTTTGGAGTTGTATTATCCTGTGTTCTAACATAGAGGGTTTTAATTACCAGTAATTTCTTCAAACTTCTACATTTTAACTTATAAAAACACTTAAACAAATCTATCAACTCTTAGAAGAAAGCCAACGGGCGCAGAATTTTTCAGTCTTTTTTTTACAGTCTTCTTTGGAAGTGATTTATACCACAGTGCACAACCTACATCAAATGCTAGCCAGGTATTGCATGACCATCACTTGTATTATCAAACCGTCTGAAAGTACCTGGGAAAAGACACTGCGCTTTGCAAAGACAGAATAAAGACAGAGGCAAATGAACTGGCACTAGCATCCCTAGGACCAGTTTTAGGTGGAGAAATGAAGGAGCTATGACTTAAATCCTTTGTATGTGAGACTTTGGAGGCTTTTTGGAAGCAGAAATTATTTTCAAAATCCATGAAGAAAAAAAATTGGAGCTGTCTCACTAAGGAGCTTTTTTGCTAATGTAATTTATCATCTTTGCTACACATCACCATAGATGAGCTGCTGAGCATTTACTATTACAGATCAGAACAGATATTTAAATTACCCTGTTACAGATGAGTTTCTGGTGATGCAGTTGGGATGCTACACATATTTGCTATTAAACACACAGGCATCAGTCACCTGCATGTGCTCTGGATGCCGTCCGAATGTCAACCAGTAACCCTGAAATGAAGCTCAGAACAAAAAATTCCTCCCATCAATACAAAGGTCAAAACCTGTCCTCAGGCAAAGCATAGATTGTAAACGTTTTTCCCATTTAGAGCTCTTGAGCTCTAACACACCGAACTCTAATACAGTGATGGTTTGTGCTTCAGGAGTAAAGGTTATTGTTTTAAAATATGGGTCCCTACTTAATTCCTATATCCCCAACCATATATTCATTTCACTATAAAGTTTTCCAGTAGCTTATGCCAACGTAAAACTTGCAGTAACAAAATAGGGGTCCCCATTCAGCTTTTACTCTTGCTGGGAAAGTCCTTATGGAAGCATTTAGAAACATTCTTTGGCTAAAGATTTTGATATTTGGTTCAAAGAACAATATCCCAGTCCTGTTTGAGCCTGGACTTTGCAAAATTGACTGCCTGCTACATTTAAACTAAAACTGGTATCCAAAAGCTGTCACATTGACTGAAGTATGGAGCCACACTGCTTGAATGATGCATTTTAACTTTCCTCAGCATCCCTTGTCTGGAGCTCTCCCTGTGGCACTGGGAGATAGCCACAGCTCCATAGACTTTTGACTCCCCAAAGGAAAAATCCCTGCACCTTGTGGGATTTACCCACCATGCAGCATGGTGGAATTTCAGGGCAAGCAAATCTCTACTTCCACTGTTCATGTTGAGTGGCATGGAAACTCCGAGTCAATGAGTCAGTTTAAGGAGTTTGGTGTCACTGTGATATTTGCAATCCCTTACCCCGTTGTTAGTTTTTATACATACAAAATGGGAGGAGGAAGCTCTGCAAACATGGGAGACAGTTATGAGTTCTTCCTTCAGCTGTTCTGTTGCTGCTTGCAGTCAACTTTTAGGGATACAGTAAACGGAAAACATGCTATACTATGACACACAGTCACAGAGGTCTCCTCTAAACACCCTGGAAGCAAATAATGCCACGAAGACCATAAATGTAAATAGCAAGAGAAGACTCTGTGAAGCAGAACTGTATCATGGTACGAAATGAGCGCATTCACAAGAAAATCCAGAAAGACTGGCTATTGAGCTGCACTAACTAAAGTAACGTTTCACTTCTGCATGCTTGGTTCACTTTTGCTTATTAGTGCAGAATTTCATAGCAAACCAGACCTGCCAGCCTGCTTTTGGCATCTATGTAGCAGGCACCAGATACAGGTGGAGCCTCACAGCACCTTCAACTCCACACAGCCCTAAAACCTGGGTCTGTTAAGATGATAGCAGACAACAGCCAGACTTTCAGTCAATGGTTTCGTAACACTGGTCAGGTTGTAATTTGCTGGGAACAGGATGAGGCTGTCAAAGCAGCAGAGGGGGATTTTGTTCACCGCTATTTTTCTTCCTAAGCCTAGTGTGTGCTTGAAAATGTATCACTTTATCTAGGAGAGATTTTCATTCACAAGCAATTTGTCATGCAACTCCAAACTCTGGGGCTGTATTGATTCCAGACTGCAATTGCAGTTGTCAGCAGCATGAGCTCCTGCGATCTGTTAAACACATTCCTCGAAGGTGGTTAGTATCCTCCCTTCTCCTTTCCTGTGGGAAAGACAGTCGCAACGGACTCTCACTCACTATCCTCTGGAAAGCTTCACTAGGATGGTTTATTATACTAAAGCCCCGGCAGTCTCTTTGCCTTTCCTCTCTGTGATTCTGCCTTGTACCAGAGCCAGCCAGGCTAACCGGTGCCTGGCTGCAGCCTGCTGACTTACGGGTACCACGCAATAGGGGCTGGAAACGCAGCGCCTGACACCTCTGACACCCCTAGGACAGGGACAGCACAGCACCAAGGGCAGCCACGGCATCAAAGGCAGCCAGTAACCCCAGCCCAATTTGGACACAAGTATGAATCAGTCTCTTGATGTATCTAAACCCAGGGTAAGATTTTTCCTTTGTTCTTTGTATTTTCCCTCCCCCTTTTCAACGTGTCTAACAGTTATCAGCAAAATGCTTGGTACCCCACATATGGCCAAAGAACCAGGAACCTGGCAGCTGAGTTGCTGCTGTTTGCTGCTGTCTCACCTAGCTTTCACTGCAGCAACAAATCCAGCCTAGTTCTTCTTAAGAAAAGGCCCTGAGCTACACACAGTGTAGAACAGACCCATTCCTAGGACCCCTCTTCTTCCAGGAGTTTTTGCTTTGCAAATTAAACCCTGTTTCAGACTCAGCAGTAAGGTGGAATTAGGTATAAGAAACCATGTGGGCTCTTTGGCCAGCCATGCCTGGCAGCCGGCCACCAAGAAGCAACGGTACTGGGCTGATTTGAACCAGCTGAGGCTCTGCCAATAACCCTTTTAAGGATTTGGAAGGAGTCCCTATGAACAAATAGGCCAAGGGATTTTAATCTGAGTGAAGGGGAAGGGCGATTCTGTCTGACCTTTGCCTCTTCTGAAGGAGGGGGAAGGAAAGTGGGAACAGTGGAGCTGAAATGCTCTGCAACAAAAGCAGGTTTTGGCATACACAAGGTATTGCCTGGAAAACAGAAAGCTGCTGCAACCTAAACCAGCATTCCTTCATACCAGAGACATGAATAATATCAAATAATACATGCAAGGAAATCACACATCATTCTCATGAATACTCTGATTCTTTCCCCCTTGCACTTCCCAGCTATGACAAAGATCAAACATGAGGGTATGCCGGTGTGTGAAAGAGTCTTTTGTTTATTAGTTTTAAATAAAAATGCTACAAGGATACCAAAAATAACACTCAAAGTATTTGCATCAAAACAATCCCACCAAGGATGCAATGTGGACGAGTGGCACAAGGGCTAAACTCATGATGTTCAAAGCCTAAAAGGGATTACTTGGCTTTGTTGTAAGAAACACCTCTCTAAGCACTTACTTCTTTCAGCGCTGCTGAAATTGTTGCTAGCAATAAAGTGAAGTAAATACAGAAGAAAAATACAGAAACATGGTCTCAGCAAGAGAGGGTATTAGCTGGCAGCCTGCACAGCATAGCAGACCCACAGCACTCATGGCAAGCTGTGCCAGAAATGCAATGTATATATAGACAGCCCTTCTGCAAACTGTGCAGTTTGCCTTTAATTAATTTACTGTCATATCATCTAGCTATATTCAATGCTCTTTACATGAACTGCTACAGATACCACAGTAATCATGATACTATCAAGGGCAAACAGCATGCTTTAAGAACAGCCACTTGGGCTGCAATTCTCTTTACAAACTAACTCAACTATAGATGAGCTTTTTTCATAGGCACCAAACACTTGGCATCAAAGGCTGCTGGTTGTGTTCTTAAATAGGTGTACTGATGCTTAAGTGGACCTGTATCTCCTCAGAAAGCAGAAGATACTGGATAATCACTAGGTGCTGTCTAGGGGTACTCACAATTGGGAGAGCAGGACATAGACACACTTTCACAGAAATCCAGACAAGAGTGATGTACTGCTAATATACAGCTGCTATTATATAAATTCCACTGTATTAGTCATCATGTTCTCCTAGATATTAAAATCCCTTTCTCTAATGAACTACAACCATAAGCTACTCCTGTTCTCTAAGTAGGTCACAGGATACTGGGACATTCAAATCCCTCCATTCAGCTCCAGTACATGCAGTGGCTACACTGAAGAAAGTGCGAAAAAACAAACCCCAAAACCACATCTATGTTTTATCTGTTTGTCCTTGTTTTGTTGGTATGCTCAGCTTGGTACTCTTTGCTTGTGGAAAGAAGGGCAGCGCAGGCTACATGCCTGTATTTGTATATATGAGATGCATAGGAGAGCAAGAAATGCGCAGAAAGGAGCTGTCTTGAGCTCCCAGGGAACCAAACCTTGGCTACCACCAGCAAAAATTCCCCCAATTCCAGCACATACCCTACCATCTCATTGTCAGATTCTGCAAGGGAACCACGACTTTCAATTCTTGCTTATTTTGGAGGCAGCCGATGGGATTTAGCGCCCCACGTGTCACCCATGACATGACAGGATTTTCCACTTTAGCTGTAATTCTACAGTACCTTTTCCCAGCAGGTAACAAAATGCACTGGGCTATCCTCTAGCTCCTCCTCAGTCTCCCAACAGAAAAACTTACTCTTCTCATTATTCTCTTTTTACATACAAGTTAACTAGTCTGAGCAAATGACTACAGACGTGTTTTCCAGCACAGCTCTATGAACAGATGTACAGCCACAGGGTGGAGGTGGGAAACTACAGTAGGTAGCTAAGACAGAGGGGCAGAGCAAGTATAACCCGAGCCACCTTTGTGGATGAGGAAAACAGTTTTGGAAGCAGCTTTTTCAGTACATGTATACGTCAAATTATATTGGCATTTCATTCATAGCATGTATCTTTGACTTCACTATGTCAACTTCACACACAGTGTACTTCCAATTGTTTTAAATAAAGTAACAAAGGTTACCTAACTAAGGCTCTGTTCTATATAAGATGCTCTCCCCTGGGTGCTTCTGATTAATTTTGGTTAAAGCTTAATAGAGAAATTACTCAGTGATATGCCTTCCTACATTTCTCACTGCAGAGTACCCTCTCTTCCTGCTTAGGCTACAGAACCCCACCCCCCAACTTAAAAAAATCAAGAGCTGAGATTCATTTAAAGAACTCTTCTTCCTCTTTAACTTTTGCAATTCATTGGACCACCACAAGTAAACCAAATGGGAATCCTTTCAGTTCCCCAGAGGGTTTTTGTCAGTCAGCAAATAAAAAGGAAGAAAAAGTAAGTTTTTCCTGCATGTGCCTTTCAGCTTGTATTGAGAATCCCAGGCTTTACGTGTGAGCAGCTGCAGCAGGGTTACCCAGGGTTGGCCTGGGTATGAAGTAAAGGTTTCTTCCAGTCAGACAGGAGAACATAGCCGTGGCAAAACGGAAATGAGAAAACAACTTCCATTCAATTCAAAGTGCTTTTAAAATGAAAAGCAACAAGAAACATTTCAGAAAGAGACTGCGCTAATGGAGATAAAGAGGAAAAATCTAGATGAAGTGCTAAGCATTCAGGAAAAAAAAAAAGTCAACAGGATCCAAATAAAGCACTGACATGAGTGTTTGATTTTACATCTATTCACACAGTCAGTGTACCTTGCAAACCCTTTTTCCAATCCTCAGTTTCAGCTAAAGCAGCTTTGACTCACATGGTCAGTCCTTCTTCCACCAAGAAACCCTAATCCCTAAGAACGTGGCAGCTAGGGTATCCCATGTACATGGCTACACTCAACAGCGTGAGCCAGCATACATGGCCTTATCCTTTTAATTGCACTGCATTTGTTTGGAGCAGGACAGGAACATCCCTCTGCCCCTCAAGCCAAAGAGGAAAGGAGCTAAACCTGTCTCAAGAACCTCTCCATAGTATTACCCACCAGCAGCCACTTCACACAGGCTTGAGTAAATCCCATGACAGTATGGGAAGGTGCACAGGCCTGAAAGCAGACCCATTCTGCAGGCTTTGCTGCATCTAAGACCCCACCTCTCTGAGGACTCAAAAGTCAAGAATAAACAAAACCATCCTTCTCCTATAAAATCCCCCTCAAATCCCAAAATGAACCTTGACCCACAAGGTTCTCGCAGTTTCAATTTCCATCTCATTTATGAGGAAAGGTTGTTCTTACCCATAAACGAAAAGCAAAGCTGAGCAGTTTTAATATTACTAACCTCAAGAGCAGCTCTTTCTATTCTACAATGCCTGCGTCCCACTTGTGTACATGCTTAATGCTCCTTCTCCAACGTGTGCCGCTCATTAAATTTGCTGGGAGACACGTCCCTACGAACACCTGACTAAAATACCCACAGTTCAATACTGGCAATACTCGCATCTCCTCCTCATTGCATAGGATAAAAAGATGATAAACCAGACTTTAAAACATTTCCTTAAAAGAACATATGAATAAGCTTTAAAAACAAAAATGAAGACAGAGAAACACCTGTTTAGCACTTGACAGACTGCAATACCTGCAGAAACTGACATTTGCTTTATCTCCAGAAAACTGCAAGTGATGCAGCAGAAGCTACTCCAGCTAGCTACCCCAGGAGGACCTCTCCTGTGCCTCTGCACAGCAGGTGTTAGCACAGTGAGCAGTGCCAAGCCCATCCCAAGGGCAGCCACCATTCATTATGCAGAGGCCCAACAGACAGTGGTAATGTGGCACAGAGATGAACTTGAGATCTAGATGTTCAACATGACAAGCAAAAAATAGGTGGATTCCCACCCCTCACTTCTGACCCTACACCAAACATTAGTGTTCTTGCAGCCAAAGAACTTGATGCTGGCTTACACAGTCTCAGTGTAAACATCAGCCTATGTAAGTATATAATGTACATAAGCAGATGTTCAAATAATCTCAAGAATCAACATTGATTGGTCATAGCTCTTTCACCATGTTTCTATTTTACAAGCTGTACATCTCACCAGGAAACCACATACCTATAGGAAAAAAAAAAAAAAAGGAAAAAAAAAAAAAAAACAAAAAAAAAAAACCACAAAAAAAAAAAAACCAAATAACTTTTTATTTGGTTTATGACAAGATTAATGACTTGAAATGCATAGATTCGTTTCTTGCTCAGACTACGCCAATCCTATAACAGCAAATCCCTGTTGCGAAATGAAAAAGAGTACAACTCAATATGCTATTCATGAATAATCCAATGTGGATACAAAGTTACTCAGCTACAACGCAATTAAGAATGAAAAAGAGAGGGTAACAGCAGTAAACACCCAGAGATATTTTGAATTTAATTGGGATTAGCATGTAATAAGCTTACAGTGTTTTGAAGAGAGGCTACCCAGCAGTATTGAGAACACTGGTGTTTGAAAGCCACATACACCTCCTTGAATGGTCTTTTCAGCTGCCAAAAGCTGCTTTTGACAATGTGTTCATTTGCAGGGAGTTTAACTCAGTGCTATTGCTTGAAACTGCACTGTGCTGGAGGAAGCACACTCCAATGCTAAAGTACATTTCACAGTTTCAGGGCAGGGGAGCTGAAGCCCATGAGGATACTTCCGAAAAACCACAACCTAATCTCCCCTGGCACACTCAGCTCCTCACACAAAGAAATACTGCATGTAATACCAGCGAGTGCTCGCCTTGAAGAAAACCACAGAATAAAGACAGATCTGGAGGGCTGCCAACACGATAGTAGCGGATGTACAATGCACCTACCTGGATGCTACCCTTTTGTGCATAGTTCTTCCAGGACACGTTTAAAAAGGGCAGAAAATAATGAAGGACTACTTACAACTTATGTTTTGGGAAGATGTATGGGAAGAAATCAGCCAGCTCTTGGTGACTTAGCCTCTGCTCATCGGAATACTTCTGGCTTTTACAAACACATTAGTACTGCCCAAGCTGTTTAAGAGGCGACAGTGCAAATACCTGGAGCCTGCTTGCTGGAGGGCATCCATCTGCATCTCAGAGGATGTCTTGGGAAAGAGAGAGGGCTGGTTCGGAGTCCACATCACTGCTATGGGCTCCCTAAACATATTCAGCAGCTATCAAGCTCAGAGAGGGAATTTCTAAGGCTGAAGACCTGAAGTCCTGTGAATTTTACCTTGTGAATTTCCACAGCCTGTTAATTTTTCGGTGACTTAGTCAAAGGAGGATAGTGTGGAAACTAGGGCACATGAGGGAATGAAAAGTAAGGGAAGTTTTTTAACTTTCTACCTGCTGATTCTCTCTCCTTAAGATCACAAGTGTCCAAATGGATTTCTAAAAGCCACAGTTTGCAGTAGGGCTCCCACTGCAAAGACCCTCCTGTCCTGAGCGGTCTTTGAAGATTTCCTTCCAAGCTGTTCCCACCGTGCTTGCTTCTCCTCAGTCACCAGACCCAGTGGGAATCAGCTGCACATGTTGCCTCAAGTATTTCCACAACTGAAGAGCTTTGTTTGCATGTGGTGGTGGTGGGGGAAATGGCTTTATTCTAAATATACCTCCCCCTTACATCTGGGTGAGGGAATAGGGATGAGGTTATCCTTTTAAGTGCCGGTAACTGGGGCTAGCGTATTTGTTACTGCAGCACCTCTGAGAAACCTGAATTAGGGATCTCTGGACTAAGTGTTAGTTTTCTCATGTAAGGACAATCTCCGCTTCGGTGAGCTTATACAAATCTGCCTTCTGCCAACAACTTAGCAAAACACGGAGCAAATATTCCGCTGACTCATGTCTGCTGTAGCCCCACTGAAATCAATGAGGTTGACCTACTTGTAAATTGAGCAGAATTTGATTCCTGTGTTTATTTGTGGATGGCTATGGGAGAGACTGACCAAGTCTGAGTGGAAAAAGATAATCCAGAACATCAGAGGTAGCTTCTGCTTGGACAAACTTCAGAGGGCTGCAGGACAGAACATGGGAACGGATGGATGAATCCTTACAAAAATAGCAACCGGACTTAGCAACTTTGCTTTGTTAACCTGAAAAGTGCCCAGGGAGCTCCCATGCTGGGAGAATTCATGTGATCTCACTATTACACTTAATACCACTTTTCATTTATACACCCAATTTGAATAAAAAGGAAACCAGCTGCAGATCAATAAACAAACTAATACCATGGCAGTGGCAAATTGAAAGCAAAAGGCAAAGAAAAACACAGAAAGGATTTTCAGCTAAATGCAACTGGCAAGGCAGCAGAACCTGAAACGTGCTTCACCAGCCTGGCACAGCATTCAGCAACTGGCCCGAGCATCGCAAGCAGCGCAGCAACGTAAATCCAAACATGTGCCCTCTATTGTAACAGGGGAGCATTAGCATTCACCAAGTGGCTTCCAGTTGTCACGGGTTTAACATGGACAGCAGTAGTGAAGGGGCACAGGTCAAAGCCAAAGTAATGAAAGGTTTGGGGTGGTGACTGGGATTAAGATACAAGCACCACTGTTTATCTGTAAGCACCCAGGAATCCCAAGGAGCAGCTGCACCAGTTGCCGAGCTGCTACCCCAGGTTCAGCAAGGATCCGTGCATCACAGCCTGCAAGTATTACTCCACAGGGATGGAGGAAAGGACAGCTAGATGGAGCCTCAGTAGTCTGCAGGATACTTCTGAAGCTTCTACCTTGGCTTCAAATAGCTCTTTTTGAGACCACAGGTTTTAAAAAGGACGGAAACTATAGCGACATCAGAATTGGAAAGACTGAGGATCTGGAATTGAAAATGGCTGGGAGTAAAGTACCTCTTAAGCATCCTGCAGAGAGTGAGCCAGCCTGCTCCCAGACCTAGCAGACACTGTGGCTCTTGCTCATTGACTAGCCAGTTGGGTGGGTTGACAGACAGATAACATCATGTCTGCACCCTCCTTTCAGAGGCAAAAAACTGGACAGAAAAATGTCTGCCACCATTAAGTGAGAGAATACAGGAATTATTTAAAAGTTCACAGGGAATGGAGGAGGAAACGTCTGAGCACAGGCAAAGTGAAAACATCTTAAAAACGAGCCTTTACACAGGGCTCTCCATTTCCAGGATGCTCTAAACCAAGCTGGCATGCTGCTGTATGAAGGCCAGTTTTGCCTGGCGCGCAATTGCTCCTGGCTTCCAGCGATTTCCAAACTCAGCAAGAGCTTGGAAGCCAGGAGCTGCTACCTCTCACAGACACGCTACCAGCATGCTTAATTTGGGAAAGGAAAATACAGTCTGGCACATTAGCCCTGAATGGCTGCCAGTCCCTGCTCTCATCTATGGAGCGCTGGAGCTGGCCAAAAAATAGGAGGAATAAAATCAGTCCAAAATCAGGTTGGACATCCTTCACTAATAATCCCCTTCCCATCCATCTCAGCCTCAGTGTGCTTACCTCCTTCTGACCATAACAGGGAATCAGGGCTTGTATCAGAGCTGATAGCAACATCAAGCCACGAGCAACCTGGGAGAAACTGGGAACCAGGCAACACAGCACAAAAGTGAGTCTACAGGGGAGCTTGCATTCTCTCCAATGTTGAAATAACCAGCTCTGGAGCCTGGGCTTGGCTCTCATCCTGCTTGATACCACCACCAAGCATGAGAAAAATCTTGCCTTCAAGGCTGCCCCACAATACACGGTCCTGTGCCTAATCCAGCTATAATTAAATAAACCTAGTTTCAAATGGCAGAATTTCAAACCTATTAAGAAAAAAACCTTAAGCTCTTATAAGGATTAAGAAACATTTTGGAATTATACATACATGTATTATTAACACAAGACAGGCCTAATCGGAAGAAAAACTCTACATCTTCGCATAGACTGCTACAATCACCTAAACCTTTTCAGAAATCATCAACTAAAGGGATGTCCAAAAATGGGTTTTATGAAAATAAATGTATGATAATAAATGTGGAGATAGCTGTATTTATTTACATTTGAAGCCCTAGGAAGTACAGATGTCTGATTTCAAAACAATCTCTGCAAGCACAAAGACTAAACCCTGCATTTTGGGTGGGCTTGTTTGGCTTTGTGAGGCTTTTTTAAAAGCCCTTTGTCATTTAATCACTTGCTTCCCCAACACTGGGATTTAAAGAAAATGTCGAGTGTCATCTGTTGTCAGTGCTGACAATGGGGAAAAAAAGGTTTGCAAGTACATACAGGATCTTCTTTTTGACCAGCACTAACTAATAAACAAAGTTTACCCTCAAAAAACATGTTCCAGAAAGCACGCTTAAATACACATGCAAATGTATTTGCTTGCTGCCTTTTGCTGCAATTACTTGTATGAAAAACTTGAAACTTTTCAGCATTCACTGGAGGAAATGCAGGAAGAATGAACTGTGGTAACACATTACAATGCAAGACAACAATATAGTGTGCAGAACACTTAAGAGAAATTCAAAGCTAATACATATCCACAGTCCCATGAACTGCATTTAGCAACAACTACAATTCCTACTAAGGACAATGGATCACATGTTGCCTCCATCACTCTCCAATGTTCCCACTCAGTCATACCAGCCCACAGAACAGACAATAGATATCTGTCCACTACACTGATACTAGCCATCCCACTGTGTCAATCCTCCATGAGAGGCTCCATGCCTCTCACTTTCCTCCACAAACCTGAGTCACCCTTGAGTTTTCATTTGTGGGGATGAGCCACCCCAGCTACAATTTCAATGGGCCCCGGTGGAATCAGCACCTGGGACCAGCTCAGAGGGTTTCTTGTGTTGATGACCTCGTGTGGGCTGTTCCCAAGACATTCACTGTCAAGAACAGCAAGAAGCTGGCATAATAAATGATTCTTACAGTGACAATTAACAGGACTATTGGTTTTGCCCCCATCCTTGGATCAGCCCCAATACCTCCCCATCTGCAAGGAGGTGTTAGGCAGTTCCCCATCCACACAGCAGGATGGAGTCAACACTGAAGGTGTCCTCCCCGGTCAAGTAGTAAATAAAGGGGATCAAGTCACCCATTCTTTTGAAATGTCTCTACCATTTATAATACTCAAACCATCATAAATCCAGTGGAAATTAACCAAAGCTCAAGAAGATTCAAAAGATGTGTCATAGATAAACACAAAAATAAAAAAAGACAAAAAAATTGTTTTAATTTCTTGGATTGATAAACTACTGAAAAAGTCTTGGAAGAAAAAGGCAAAGTTTTTCTGATGAACCACATAGTAAGGCAAATGCCTTGTTTTGGAATCAATTTTTGAAATCAATTTCTGATGCTTTCTTGCCTCCTCTTAGGTTCATTCAGCTAAAAGCTAACTGCTCAGAAGTGCAGCATAACTATGAAACAATGCTGCTGCTCATTCATGAGAAGCGAGCCTGCTGGGAAAGCAGCAGTGAACTCCCTGCTGATCCACTGCGCAACAGAACTTTGTTCAAAGTGTATGAAAAAGAGTACAAAAGCTTACATAAACAAGGCACTGTGCTTATAAAAACCTTAATATTCTAGATCTACATTGCTAACTTTGCTACTTGAAGATACTGAGCAGCTGGTCTGTCACACAGGAGTGACCCAGCCTCTTGGATACAGCACAGACTAAACAATGATAGCCCACTTTCATAACCTGGCAGAAGTGTCCCAGACCCACCCCATCCTTCTTTGACCACAGGCTCCCTCCTCAACCTCTTTATTTAACATCTGCCACCTGTTTACTGTTCACTGCCTTAGTTTCTGGAGTTGACAGTATTTATGTCTCTCACAAACCAGAAACTTCAGTTATCCCAGAGAAGGATGGAACTATCTTTTGCTCTTTCTTATCATTTGTTTGGATTAACAGTGGTTTCAATAGGAAAGGAAAGAAACACACACACACACACACACAAAACCCAAATAAATGAAGACAATTTCCACTTGAACTGGCCCTCCCTGAGTGGACATTTTCTCTCCTAGTGCTAGCACAGATGAAGGGGCTGGGGAGGTTGGTAAAATAATTGTGACATCCTCATGGTGCCCACCCTGCTACTCCTCTGTCTTCTGTTAGGGCAGTCATGCTGATTTGGGTACCCTTCAGCTTAGAATTTAGCTAGAGTCAGGTATTGATGGCACTTAATGAAAAGCTTTGAGAGGAGTTCATAACCAGTTATCATTTTCAAACACATTTTGGTAAAGGACAGAAATGCACACAAACACAGCAAGAAAAATAACCAGAAGAACAGTTGAAAGCATCCACTTTTCAGCAGTATCATCAGAAGTTAGCAAGAGGAGATCTCCCCCTGTCCTATAATTTTCCCATATTGTTCTCCTCTCCCTTCCTTTTTGGATGGTACAGGGAAAACTCATGCTCCTGTTTATAATTTGCTTCACTGTCAGCCCAGTGGAGCTCTGATACAATATAGAGAGCCATCTCCCATCAGAAACCAAATTGCCACATAAAATGGGACAGACCTAGCTATTGGGTCACGTCAAACTACATCAATCTGAACAACATGTGATGGGCCAGAGGAAGAGCAGCAGAGAGGGGAACATGCTTCTAGTATTCACCCTGAGAAGTTAACTCTGAAACTAAACACAGTTCTTTCACTTGACCTAGGACTATGCACCGTGATGGAATAGAGCACGTCTCATCCCTACTTTCCTTACAAGCACGTCCATAGTTTGACCAAGAAAGGCATCTTCATGGCTGTACGTCATTATCTGCCTATACAGTAACCTTTTAAGAGGACCCAAGACCAGTGCTTTAACCCACCACAGAAATAAGCGTAACAGGAGCTCACATCCTGACTGTCTCACTTGCAGATAGTGGAGACCCAGTTTTACACAGGCAGAATTTCATGCATCAAATCTTGTTTCAGCTACACTAATCCACTAACTACAATAACATCATGGAGAAGCGTGCTTTCCCATTTCAGTCCATGTACATTCTCTAGCTGCAGGGGACATTAAGCTTCATAAAGACTATTTTAAGAAGCCAGCTCATTTCTCTCTCTTTTTTAATTCCTAAACTCAGCTATGAAATTGAACCAAACCAGACAATTTGTCAATCTGTCAATTGAGATACACCCACTGAGCTCAGATAATGGCATATATTGAGTGGTACAAGCTCAAGAATTAAGCTGAGTTAAGACTCCGCTACACTGCCACGAGAAATCTGTGGTGTCTCAGTGGGATCTTGCACTGTAATTTCCATTCAAGGGAGGCTCTATCAATCAAGATACATTAGAAATTATCTAAGATTCCTAGTGTTGCTCAAAAAGGTCTTCAAGCACCAAATCTACATGACCACTTCAGTTTTATTTTCTGACATAACAGAATGTCGACGGCTGAGGTATTCAGCACTATGACAGCATAGCCAAGTCAAGACATGTAAGCAAAAATGAATGAAAAGAAGTCCCTAAAACTGAAAAGCAGATCTTAGGAGATGTTGGAAAACAGGCAGCATGTCAACATGGAGCAAAATGGAAAGGCAAATTTTAGAACATGTTGGAAAATAAGCAGCAAGTCAACATGGTATAGTGTGTTCTGGTCATACATGGCAGACCGTGGGAGAGTGAGAAGCAAGTCCTATCTGTAAAGCAAAGCAAATAAACACGTATTTTTCCTCAATCCAGTGTTACAGAACTTGTAAAGAATGGGTCTGGAGAAAAAAAAAATACCCAAAGAATCAGTAAGTGAAATCTACAGCTGCAACTAATGGCAGCCTGTGATGGGCATCAGATCCTCTCTTACCAGCTCCTCCAGGCTTGTGCTGACGTTCAAGCAAGCAGAAGTCAAGCAAGCCTTCCAGCTTCACCCGCCCTCTCTCCCATTTTTTGGCACAACGTTTACCTGCCAGTGTTTCTCCTATGACATGTTTGATCTGTGTACCCAAGTTGCCATGGAGCAGGACAAAACTTTGTAAATCTCCATTCTTCAAACAGATTCTCTCAAGATGTGTCATTTTAATGCATTTTCTCAATCTCTGCATACCATCTCTCCTTCCTCCTCTCCTCCAGCCCAATTTCCCTTCCCATCCCCTTCAAGAATAGCATACACAGTAAGAAGTAAAAATGCAGCAGCTGCTCACTTGTTCAAATATTTATATTTTTCATTTCTGCTTTACAGATTGAGCCAGTTATGCTCACTGACCCAATGTGAAAAAGATAGAAAGCTGTGTGTTTTATTTAATCTAAATAAACATGCAAGGAGTCTGCAAGCATTTGGGAGAGACAAGCACAAGTGACAGGTTGAGAGAGGGGACGAAAAGAATATTCTGGTTATTTCTTTTTAAAACATAATCCTGCTTTCCAATCCTGTCTTGGGAATGTTTATTTTTGCATTGATACCATGAATTATTTCAGCAGCACTGTAAATATTTCTATTAATTTCCTAGTTTAGTTTAAATGTGATTAGTATCCTAAACAGAAAAAGGGAGACATCTTTTAAACTATCAGCAAGACACAGAGAATTTTGCTGGGATGCTGGAAAGACTCCTCTTTGGTACTGAACCCGCTCCACTACACCAGCCACAGCCCAGCAGTGATCTTGGTAACTTGCTCCTAAGCACAGTTATAGGAATTCCTCAGAAAATGTACAGACATTGCACCAGGGCACAATTAATATGCAGACAAATAGAGATGCATTTTCTGCAGTGCTGAGTGTAAGAATTAAGGCCTGCTTAGGTTTCAGATGGATTAACATTAGTTGAGCACAAAAAGGCAGTCCGTATGGAAATCATCAGTTAAATGAAGACTGAACGTTTGGTATGAACTTTCCTGAAGTAAAGCAGAAAAATACATTACTTTTCAACTGTACAAATGACCTTAATTTATTTTTTTGTCTTTTCCAGTAGAAAACTGCCACCATTCATTAAAGCACTTCATGTACAACAGAGGCCTTAAAAGGAGATGCGGCTCTTGACTACAAGCAAGATGGATATCTACCCGGCCCCTACTCCTACAGTCTCCTCAACTCACAGGCTGAGGGGAAAAGATATTAATAATTAAAAAGAATAGAAAAAAATGTTACTGCAGGTGTCTTCATCTTGAATTTTCCTCCTCATTTATCTTTTCATACCATTAGGCTGATCTGCAGCTGGATAATACATTATCAACTGAGAGACAGAGTTAAAACCTATCCACGGGTTTTAGCTTTCTCGCTTAGCGGTTCTCTAAAACACAGGGGTTGAAAAATCATCAGATGGAGAGTAACTCCCTGAGATGTTTCACGCTTTTATTGCTCTGAGGCACAGATCCACAGACATGTACCCATTCAGCAAACAGCTGAAGCAGTTGAGCACACTTCCATCTCCTCCCTGTGCTGGTCCAAGCTACCAGGAGCTGATGGACCTAGACTCAAACACTGACACACCTCAGTTTACATTTTGTTCCTATCTTGAGCAAGACTTGAATGTTGCCACCTGGGCTTTAACTAACAGCAGCTTCAGTTTCTGTAGCTTCCTGAAAGAGCCAAAATTAAATGTACCATACAGGCGAAGCAGGCTATCACACGGGCTTAAACCGCTCTGCTTTTCATTGTCATTTTCCACAGAATTTGATAGTTTTGCCCATTTATTATGAATAATTTTCAGGCAAGCCTTGCTGTTTCCTCTTCTCCAAATCACAGATGAAGACAGCAACTCTGTATTCATCATCCAGATTGCAGAGATAGTTTTCTCTCATTGTTTTTAAGTCCTAGTGCAGATAAAATACTGAGCTGACCTGATATGACAGCTTTCTGACTTTGCACATCTGAGGCCAGAAGAAAGCCACAGCACCCACCAGTGCACTGCAGGCACACAGCAGGGAACAATGGCTGAAAGAAACCTCCTCAGGGGAAGAGGCAGGGTCACCATAGAGAAGCAGAGGTGCTGTTGGGACCAGTGTTGTTTATTTTACCAGATCCAGATACTTCACATCACAAAAGGGTGTAACAATCCCTGAAACAAACCTTAACTGGTTATTTTTATAGGTTTTTTAAACACTGTCAGTACCAGATTAGTTTTCCACAGTAAGAGTCAAGACTGTCAAGAGCTGGCTGGTCCTTTGATCAAAGAACCAAAAGTCCCTTTGGTGCTCCAGAGAAAATTCAGCTTAGCTCTGAAGGGAGAGGCAAGCCCCACCCAGGTCTCCCTATTTAAGCCTTCATTCAAGAACAGACTTGCCACACAATTTCACTGGCTTACAGTTTGAGAACCAGGCAGAGTGTTCCAGCAGCTTCTTCTGCCTTCCAGAATCATAGCATGCCTATCCTAGATACATTAAAGATGATGAGATGCCAAAGCCAGATGTCTGACAAATTACAATGAGCTGTTGGTAGCACTGAAAAGGTGAATTATTGGTTGCATATGAAAAGGCTGATACTGGGCCCAAAGTACACTAAAGGATTGAGGATTGCCTACTGATGGCATCCCACAGGGTGAGTGCCAAACCTGTGGGGGCCATAGATGGGGGAGCTGTGGAGTGAGCAGGAGCCTTCCCCTCATGTTGAATGGCTAGCTTCCTCTTGAGAAATTGCAGCAGGGACCACCGTGGGTCATGCTCATACCCTCCCACTTCCCTCTTTTGTTTGAACAAGACATGGTCTAGTGTAAAATGTCCCTGCCCATAGCAGGGGGTTAGAACTAGATGATCTTAAGCAACCCAAACCATTCTGTGATTCTATGATTTTAAGGCAACAGGCTCCTTCATTGTCCAAGGCAAGCATCCCATGGGAGGACACGAGAGGTTCAGATCAGCCGTGAGTACATGACAGCATTTCTGGTGGGTTAGTTGGGGCATGTGGTATGACATTTATTTTGACTCCGTGCCTTTACACCACCTTCACGCCAGCTGCAGAAGAACAGCTGATGAGGCACCAAGCCAGTCAGTACTGAATTACATCATTCAGCCTTTCTTGGGTTTTATTATTTTTAAATAGAAGTCTTGAAATTGACTGTGCAAGGAACAACAAAGCGGGATTTACCTCACATGAAGCCATCACAGCAAAAGACAGTAAGCTGGGGAGAGGTGTCTACAGAATATAAATTGAACTGCCCATCAGATTTGGACGCTATTTAATAAGGGACCTGATCTCTGCCCTTCCAGTCATGCCTCACAACAGCCTCCCACAAGAAACATGACTTCTCCAGCCTCCAAAAGGCTAAAGAAGAACATGAGGCTCCTCCTGGAGGAGGACAGCCTGAGGCAAAGGGCTTGTGCACAGCTAATGGAAGATGCCTCGACACAAGTTCTCCCTGTCAATGCCATGACATGGCATCTACTATACCTCTTCTGGATCTGGGAGTGCAACAGTCATGAAGGCAAGGTTACCTGAAAAGATTTAAGCCCCACTTAATTTAGCAGTAAAATCTTTAGCATGAACTCCAGATGCTTTCAGACACTATATGGTTCTCCTTGAGCAGAAAGCACTAAAAGAAAAATGGAGTTAATCCTAAACTGACTGGTTTATCCCTGTTTTCCAACATAAGCGTGCATTTAGCACGCTGGCAATGTTAGCAGGTAGCTAACTACAGACCAGAGGTTAAAATCATTACAAGAGAGTGCTGTTACAGAAAAAACAAGATAGTAATATAGAGAAAAATGTTTCGCAACCTGTGATTTCTCGCTGTTCTTTTATATAGTTGATTACCAGCTCTTCCCCTCCATTTCTTTTCTGACAATCCAGCTGGCAGCGCTGGTTACGAGGTTCAGCTCTCCAGGGGTAGCAGTGCAGCGGTGACAGCTGACTGACCCAGATAGGAACACAACAGCAAGAGCTTGAGAATGGAAGTGAATATCAGGTGGTGTTCTATAAAAGTCCTCCCTTCTCCTGCAGACTACTTCCCTCATCTTCTACAAAGACTGTCCAAAACACCTCATCTACTCATCTGTAAAGCAAGGTGGCATGTATATAGGTGTACCTATAGTGACTCAGAAGTCAGCAAACTTAACAGTGAAGACACGTCAGGGGAGAATAAAGCCCCAGACCCAAATAACTCCAAGCAGACTTGACATCACAGTAGAGCAATAGCAAAGGGAAAAGAATGGGAAATGAACAAAAGGCAATATAAGTTCAGAGGTTATTTCCTGCTCATTTATGTCTTGATTTTTTATTCATGTGTAAATTGACCCCATCTGTTTTCTCATTCAAGCCCTGAAGGGAGAACATGGGCCACAGTTTAATAGCACAATTCCCACGAGACCTGGCAATTCAACATCATCTCAATACATAGCTCCAAAAAGTAGAAGGAAGCACAATGCAAAAGACCATCAGAGTGCCACGTGACAAGCAACGCCCATTTGCAGAGACATGTAGGGTAAGAGTGAACTGACAGCAGAACAGAGAACAAAACAAACATAATCCAACATTAAACACCGAAGAAAGAGCGTACATTGTGAGGGCTAGCTCTAGCATGGCTGCAAGCAGCAAGAGAACTTTCCCATCGCTATTCCTGCCATGAATTTTCATGGTAACCATGGAACACTTGCAACACTACGAGAAATTCACAGACCAAGAATACAGTATCTCAGAAAAAAGTCTCACTGGATAATGCTTTTGACATCTCTTCAAATTGAACATTATGGAGATGGAAATCTGTAGTCACCTTTTGGCAACTCTGCAACATAATGTTCTAATTTCCTTTTAATAGAGGACCAAATGCTTTAAGGAATGCCATCAAAGCTACCTGAGCTCCTGCCTGGATGAAGTGGCAATACTTCTTATTCATATAAAGACAACCATTTACCCACAACTTCACAGGAACCCACCTAAGAATCCGTTTTTACACCAGTCAACTTCAGGTACACGCTTTCAGGGTTAAAGACTAAAAATATACCACTTCTTAACACCTACATGTGTATCAACTGAAAGCTTCTGCATGGACAGAATAGTGCCGATGTCATTTGTATTGTAGTCCTTCTAATGTGGATTTTGGAGGTTATGACCTTGCTTTAGATGCAAGTCTTGTCCACCACTTACTTATGATAACCTCTTCCTTAAACCTAAAAGTTATCATTTATATTTCTCCCCTACACTTTGAGACTAAAGCGCTCCACATGTTTCCCCGGTGCTCTAATTTGGAGTTACAATCTTACAGCACAAATTGATTTATTGCCCAAGGATACTCTACGAAAGGTACTGAGCTCTGAAAACAGGCTCAAAAAAGGAAGCTTTCATCACCCAGTTCATAATAAAAACATTTGAAAGAAAGAGAGGAATAAAATAGAAAACACATGTGCAACACAGATGTTGAATGAAAATCTGTTTGTTTCTAATGCACACTAACGAAATTGGTCAAGACCATCACATCTGTTCTGAAGTACAGTTCTTGTAAACACAAACAAAGCCACAAGGCAAGGATTAGGCAGAAAGGAGGAGACCTTCACTCCTTTCAAGCTGGCCACCGTGGAACATACCCTCAATACTTTGTGAGAGGCAGAGGTGCCAACACATACCCCTTGAGATCAGTGGCCCTTCTCTTCTGAGAATGAGACAGAGGCACGTGCTCAAAACAGCACAGTAATAGGTCCTTGGGAAAGCTGTGCCCATATCTAACTGCATCCATCTGCTTTGGGACACAGACACAAATCCCATTACATTGTTTGGGGTTTTTTTCCGAGAAAACAGAGATCTTATAAAAAAAGCTAGAATAGAAAACACACAGATCAGATGCCTTTTCATTAGATTCCAAAAACCCCCAGATATTAGAAAAAATGTAGTCAGTATATATGGAAACTGTATTTTTGGAAACACAAAATTCAAGCCTGTGTAAATTCAGAACAGCCAAGCACAGTCCACCCTGCAGAAAAATGCCTCCAGAGCATTCCCTCTTAGCCCTGCAGTTAGAAACAAATCCTTTTTGCTATATAGGCGAGCAAGTTTTAAGTAGAAATTCTCGCTTTGAATTGGGTATCATAGTCAATAGTGAATTCTACTAAAACAAAGAAGTAATAGGAGGATTTTGGTCCAGCGAGACTTGTATGTGTCCACAAAAATTTATAACAATGAAAGGACAACACTCTCGGAGTACTTTCTGGGAACAATTGTTGGATAAACTGATAAAAGAAACCCAAGATAAGAAATCAAGTCTGAGAAATCTTTTGATATATTGTATTTGCTATGGAAATGCATGTAAGAAAGCAGTATGCTGAAATGGAAGAGTGAGAAAAATATGCAGTTACCCACAGGGAATCAGCATAGAATCATTAACGGTTAGGGTTGGAAAGGACCTTAATATCATCCAGTTCCAACCCTCCTGCCATGGGCAGGGAGACACCTCACCCTAGACCATGTCAATGATCAATTGCCTCATTTTGCACTAAACTTCGTTTATAAAGAGGGCAGAAAAAAGGTGTGCTATGGATCCTCAGAGGTAAAAGCCACTACTTAACAATTCAGTAAAAGAAAGGCTATTATCTCTATTAAGATTAATTACGAAACACTGTAAACCAATAAACTTTCCTTTGCCACCCTCAGCTGTCATTTTCTTTTAAAACCTCATGACCTTCTCACTGTGTCCTTGAACTGTAGCATTAGTTACACACAATATATTGTGAAGTAAAATGAACAATGATCATCCATGCCCAAACTTGATATATAGATTTTAAAAAAAGATTGGCAAATGGGCTATTAAAAGTGGATGCACTGTATTGATTCCCCCTTAAAGCAATTTATAGTGAGACAACACTATTTGCTCAGTGGCATTAGAACAAAAATTGCTTGTATTTATCTTGCTGGCAAGGACAAAATACATCAGTGCATTAGAGCTGAGATTCGTACCTTGTTCAAACAGCGCTAAGAGGTTGTCCACTGAATCTAGCACAGATCTACACACATGCTAATGTGCTGATACTTTAAAACATGAAGATTAGCAAAAGAAAGAAATACTTTGCCATGCAATTGCCTTTCCAAGTGATTCCCTATATTCTTCACTCCTCAGTGGGTCTTCCAGACAAGTAATTACAGAAAACACTTTCACTGCAGAATGTCTGGAGATTTAATACTGTATTTCATCAAGACAAAAATATCTTTATCTATGACACTTCAGTTGACTCTCCCAAAGAGGAAAAAAAGCACATATTCAAAGGAAAGACAGCAACAGAGACCAAGAGAGGAAAAAAGAGATATCTTGACTGCCCAAGTAGTGCATAAATCAGAAAATGAACTCTCAGTTTGACTAGTTCCTTATGGCAGCCTGGTTCAGAACAAGTCTCCTGGCTAATGTAACTTTTTCCTTCATAAGTCTCCTACTGGATATCTTTTTCCATGTCCATTCATGGAATTTTTAGTAAAATGAAAGAGCACTGGCATTTTGTTTAAGTCAGTGAGAAAACTGGACAGACCATGTTGCACTTGTCAGTGTTTATCAAAGATATACAGACGTTCTCACCTGCACATCTGAAGAAGCCATGCTTACTGGTCGTAAAAACCTGCCCACCCTCACCAGGCACAACTTTGGGCACATACCTTTCCACTGTTATTAACAGCCTTTCTCAACCATGAGGTTAAAACCAAGCAGGGATGCTAGTGATGCCATCATAACACTGAGTCACCTGGAGCACTGATACAGCAGAGCCTAAGGTGAGCTGAGCCTGTTCCTAGCAAATACTTATCTTTCTGAATCACCAACCACTGCCACTGCTACATGCCCAACCACCTACTGTTAAAGAGTCAAACTACATTTATTGCACCACACGCAGCAATGCTGTGTCACACACAACATGATGATACCCTGATCTTGACCTGAATTCCTCTGCTGCACTGGTTTGGAAACCTCTTATTTGTGCGTGAATGCCATCTTTCTTTCACACTTGCTCCAATTCAGGTAAATAATTTTCTCATTCTGATAAATTCTGAGGTGGATCCATGAAATGGATTTGCTGGTTTGAGGATACAGCTGTGAAAATCCAACCTCATGGGTGTCTATTAGGTTTTAGACTAGAGGGTTCTAATGCCTCAAACATATTCCTGCAGTAATAAATTATCCCTTATCCACTTAACACTATTTATTTTGTTCTTGATGAATTTAACAGATATTATCAGTGTTGAAATGCCTTGAAGAACTTAAATAGGTCGCGTTCTTGAGGTTAACTGAACAGACACAGCATAAACCAGTATCTGAAAGCTCTCAACAACCAGAGACAACTGTGATTTTTTGACAGTTTATGCAAATGCATTCTAAAAAAAAAAATAATCAAGGACTTTTCTCCAAAGAGTTTATAGGGAGATAATGGGAACCACAGAAACCCTGCATCCCCAAAACACCAGCAAAAACAGTGAAGCCTTCTCCAAGTGGTCTTTACCTGACATTTGCTGTTGGAAGGCAGATAGGGCAGCCCCCCTGTGCTGAAGCAAAGGAGATGCTCTCCAACCTCTGAGAAAAGGCATTTTTGTCACATGAAGACCATGCACGTTCAGGAATACCTCCCGTGACCAAAGTAACTGGCACTGTACTTGAGACTGGAATCAGGACACAGAACAACAACAACAAAAGCCCTGCAGCTGTTTCCACGTCATACGTTTGGATTGCACAAGTCATCAATAACATTCTTCTACTGCCATTACACAAAACAGCCGTTTCTGTCCTTGATGACTGAATGTGATTGCCTCCTACCTCTTACCAACCAGCACCATGCTTCCAGACACACACTTCATGCACTCCTGTCTGGATTTTGCATGTCCCAAAGTACATACATTAACAGGTAAAGCAGACAACTACACAACTGTGCCTTGTCTACCAGATCAGGTTTTCCCACCATATTCATCACACAAATAAACATCTCATCAGTTACATATAATGCCACCACAACAGAATCAGAAAAGCGCTTGTGAACTAAAGAAGAAAGATGAAGCTTTTGGAAGAGGCAGCAGCAGAGGCATGCAAAATCTATGCAACATTCATCTGACCATAACAGAGCTTCAAGTCTCACTTTTGGCTTCTCATAGGCTTCTGGAGCTGTATTAGTTACATCTTTATCAAACGCTTTAAGAATAAAAGGAAAAAGTCAAGATAAAAAGCATGTCACAGATGTATTATTTCCTTACACTAAAGTAAATAGTCATTAATATACTGGAGATGGCTGGTTTACAAAGCGCTGGGCCTGATCCCAAAAGGCACACCCATGCACTGACTTGCTTTCTTCAAATCAGTGTAAGCTGAAGTTATTCAAAGCCTCACTAGAAAAGCCTGAAGAAACAGCTGTGTTTTGCACTTTTAACTGTTTTTTCAGCATTTACAGGCAGGATACTGTTAGTAAATAAACAGATAATACTTCCATGATACACTCCATTTCTATACTATTGAAAGGCAAGTTAATTTTACAACTAAAGCTCGTTTTTTAGTGAATGCAAGCTTTAGCACAGATGCTTTGGTGCTGCTGAAATCTACTGGATTTACACAGCATCTGCATCATCAGTTATCACCACAGAACGTATCTGCGGTTTGCCAGATCTGTGTAGGCAAAATGCAGGGTCTACTTCCAACTGGGAGAAGGTTCCTACATGGCAAATAGGCCATTCCCTCTGAATCAGCAGTGCTGGTTCATCGAGGCATTTGCTGAATTCTGCAAAGTAGACGGCAGCAATTTGCCTGGCTCCTCTGAGCAATTAACACTCATTCAAAAACATTTCAGAGACATTTGAAGGGAATAAGCAGCATATGAGCACTCCTGGAGACTACTGTTGTTATTATTAGTGTGTGGAGATTTTCATGCAAGAAAGCAGCTTTAGCTGGAATCATCATGATCATCTTACAAATGGTCCCCTGGAGTTCCAACCTGTGGATGCTAAAAGGCAAAGAGCACAGAAACAACAACAGGGTCTTCTGCCTTGTCAAGGAGAAAACTGAAACTGGTTCAGGAATTTTTGTTCCTGGGAATAACAGCAACTTCAGGGAGCTGCTTTACAAAGCCATTTATGGCAGTTATGAGAAGCATCTAGGGGTCAGGAGAACGCATTAGCCAGCACCAGCAGATCAGCAGGAATTGCATTCAACCAGTTGAAGGAACTGCAAGTTTATAACCTTTAGCCCATTCAGCAATGCCATGGTTAACTGTAAAACATCTTAAAATGGATTAATTTCTCCAAAGGTTTTACAGATCAGCAGATAAGAAAAGCACAGTCCTATAAACCACATAGACATTGTGCTGGAGGTGGAAATCACCCTGATGTATATATAACATACCAGCCTGATGTCCACGGTACCACTTAGATTAGGAAACTACCTATGTTTCAATGAACTACCATGCTAAAACTGAGTTGGTAACTACCCATGGAGAAGAACAGGCCTGGCCAATTTTATTCAGTACTAGGTTAATCTCCAAAGATGATCCTATTGTTTCTTTTCTCCTTCAAAGCCTATGCCATTCAAACCCCCATTAACTTGCTCAGAATTCAAATAAACCAACCTCAGCATGTCTCAGGACTGTAAAAGCCTTTTGATCATTTGGACCATAAAAATCTTCAACTTGTCCCTTGCTCCAGTGATAGCAAGCAAAGGAAAGCAGCCAGGACAGCAGTGGAGAAGATACCTGTCATGGTATTTTTTGTCTTTCCAGCAACTTGTAGCAGAACAAATTCTGCAGTCAGGGGATGGATGCAGTTGCATTTAATGGCACTTGATGGATATTTCTTCTACAGATTTCCTCCGCTTGCTCTCTGAACCCATGTAAACACTGTGGTAACGAATTCAAGGGTTTAAAAAAAAACTAAATACAACTTGACACCGCTGTCGAATGCATGACAGACTATATAATGTACCGCTACAGTACCGTGGTATTTATGAAAAAGCAAACATAGAAAAGCTAAAGGCATTGGTGTATGCTTTGGAAAGGGCCTGTCTCCAGACCCTTTTTGCAGGAAGAAACTCATTAGTGACACAGGGCCATGCCTCGAGGGATGATTAAAGGACCTGTCCTGCAAACATTTAGACCCAACTCAGTTTCAGTGGGATTCCTCACATGCTTAAAGCAAAGCAAGTGTGTAAATGTTTGAAGAATGCCCCTTGACTAAAGCTTGACACTGTAAGAGCACCAAGTATTTGTTATTGCCTTGGATAACCTGAGGACTCTCAACAAGATGTTACATTCCTATTCACGGAAGGATCCAGCAGAATTTGGATCCCACAGCAAGGTGGACTGTGTCAAAGGAAGGTCAGGGGAACTAAATGCTAAGAATTCACATCTTTTGCTCTCCTGGTTCAGAGCCCATCATTCCAGCCTGTTTCAGCCTTAAAAGCCTCTGCCAATACATAGTCCTCTTCCTCTTGTCATAACAATAAGATAAAATTAAAAAATAAAGATTAAAATAAAATAAAATAAAATAAAATAAAATAAAATAAAATAAAATAAAATAAAATAAAATAAAATAAAGTAGGCATGACACAGACTCTTACCTCACTCTCCTGCCCCTGGACATAGCACTACATCACACTATTGCATAAAACCAGTCCAAAGACTGTTGGAAAGCTGTCCTGAATTACAGATGCAGTGTTATCCGCCGATGCAAACACTATGCGCATACAGACACCTCTCCTTTGACGCTCAAAAGTGCTTCGCTGAACCAGAGCTTGTCTGACAGACACATAGCCTGAGGCTCGGACTGGTATAACCTTTGCCGCAATCCCTCCTCCTGAGCACCACAGGTCCTTCCTTCCCTTCTGCTCCACATGCTCTCGAAGCAGGAGGGAGCTCAGAGCCAAGCAGGTATTTAGCAAGCAAGAGGCATAGCCCAGCGGTCCCTGTTCCCCACAGCACCACAAAACCCCAGGGACCTCAATGGGGTACCCCTGACCCAAGCAAGGCTGCGGCAGTGGGACTACTGTGAGAAAACACAAGTAGGAAAGGTGCAAGCTCCCCAGAAAAGAGCTCTCTCTAGGAACACTTGGTCACGCAGAGCAAGAAACAAAGCAGGAGGTTTAAAAGGGTTTATTTGGGGCTTTTCTAAGTAGATTCCCTTGTTTAGAAGATAATGACCTTTGCTACACTGCAAAGCAATTATAAAAATAATTCTATTTACCTAGTATCTTTTATCCCAAGAGATCCAAGGGGTATTTATGAACCATAGGCCAGGTTTTTTAGTTCAGGAATGTGTGCAACTGCTAACAAACACCTTCTGGGCTTGTTCAGTTCAAACATTTGCACGTATGAACATCCAGCTACGTGTTTCATTTCATCTGCTTTTCAACAAACAAGAAAACAGGCTGTTTGCAAAACTGACTTGTAGAAATAAAATTCAGGTGGGTTTTTTTAAGGAGAATCCTGAAAAAGCTCCCCTAAGAAAACCGCTGTAGTAAAATTACAAATGCAAGTGTGGTCCTGTTGCAGATTCCATCATAACTATATTTAATTATACCCATGCATACCAATTTACCTCTGCTTTCCCGGGGGCTGGTTTATTGTCGCTGTACAGGGATATCTCCCAGGCAACTCACTTGGAGGAGTGGTGACAACTGCTGTTTAATCAGTACAGCAATTAGCTAAAGATGTGATTATCGGCTGAACATTCAACCACTGGCATGGACTTCAGTGATGTTTAACTCGGGGATTCAGGAAAGGGAAAAGTTTAAACCTGTCTTGTTTCAAAAGGAAGTGCGATGAAGATGAAATTAAACATTAAAAAAAAGATAAGTCTCAGCACCAAAATTTCATTTTCAGGATGTTCTTTAAAACAAGTAGGGTCCACTTGGCCAAATGCAGTAACGCAATTCCCGAAGGGAATTCCTAAGGGAATGCTGAGGGTGGGAGGGAAAAGGAATCTTCCTTTCCCACTGCAAAACTGCTTTACATGAGATGGCTGGAACGGCTTTCCGCAGCCATACCGCTCCACAGAGCTTGGGGCACAACCAGGAAAACCCTTGCTAGATCACACAACTGCTTCCAGATGCACTGTAAATAAACTCAAGTCAAAAACCCACCAAACCTTCTACTGAATTCCCATGCAGCTCAGTCTCCCAGAGAAGACAAGGGATGGCTGTGGGCTGGGAATGCAGCTCTCAAACCCTGCTGGGAAGCCTCGGGGCTTTTCTTCCAAGCTGTGAATCACTGAAAAAACTGCTGCTGATGGGGCGGGGATGGGCCTTATCGCCTCTGTTTAAAGCTGCAAAAGAAGGGCAGAGGGCTCAGCCAGCCGTTTAACATCCTGCAGTGGACAGGGCTTTGATTGAAATTCAGATTTGGGGCTTGATAGCTTTGCCAGGGAAATGAGAATCCAAGCTGCACTACATCATTCTCAGGTTTTCTTGAATAATGCTTGAATAATTGCCGTCTCACAATCAGAAGTGAAATCAGACCATCTTCCTCAGCAATAGCGTACATTATTATTATTGCTATTATTGTTGTTATTATTATTATTATTAGCAGGACATATACCTAAAGGATGCTATTAATTCTAACAAAAGCTAAAGTGCTTTTAGTAGACACAATATTATTACTGGAGTTGAAGCCTCAAGAGAACTGTTTTTATCTATTCTATGATATTTGCTGTTATCTGATGTTCTGAATATGAATTACTGCAATAAAGCAGTGATAAACCTCTCCTCCCCAGAGGCCAGGGCAGAAGATACAATTGAATTTACATTAAGTGGACATGATTCACTAATTTTTAGAAGCATATGAATAGCTTGCCATTTTATGCCTGGTTTTGCTATATAAAGTTCATTAACTTTACCATTTTGCTTAGGGTTTTCATAACAGTGATTTTTTCCAGCTTTCTCTCTGAGTTAAAAGTAAGGATCAAATCTATGTATTCTATGAAAATGAACAAATATGAGTCCCCAACAGACGACAAACTGCATGCTGCATTTAAGAGGCATGCAAGGCACGAGTACCTTAGGAAAATAAAGATGGTGCATTAGTAACGGGCTTGTAGCATCACTTCTCTTTCCAGCAGAAAATATTTTGCCATAAAATTGTGCTGCTAAAAAAATTATAAAAACACAGTATGCAGTATCAGCTGTCTTAGTGCTATGTTCACAATTACAGCAGAAGCGCCCTTCCCAAGTGCTATGGAATAAATACAAGAGTGTGCAGGTTTTAACTGGCAGGGCTGCTTTAATACAGAGTTAATTCTTGCTCAGCTTCGCGCACATACACACACACACACACACACACACACACACTGCTCTTCTGCTGCACCGCCACCCACATGTTGTGCTCTTCAAGTGTATCTGCTCACCATTAAACAGAGTTTTCTGCTTTCCTAATCTGCTATGACTTTTTATAGAGTGGATTTGGCCACACATGAAGTTAACACTGATACACCAGCTTACATCCACCCCTTCGCTTACACCACTACAGCGCTTCCACCAAGGCTAGCACATGCCTGCGGGATGCTACCACATATAATGTAAACAGAGGGGTCAGAGCACCTTGGGGCTCCTTCTAGAGATGCTTCTCTGTGGAAGCTATGAGCAGTACCCTTCGTTCCAGCCACTTTGTCCTTCTGCTCCCAGATCATCTGAAGGGAACACTGGCTCCCACCTCCACTGTTCCTGCAGGGGATCCCAGAGCCAAAACCTTGGCAGTGAGGGCTGCTGTTGCAGCAGAGGAACTGCCTCAACTTGAAGCTCTTCGGAGAGGGCAGGGAGTAGTTTCACCAATCAAGAAGTTCAAGGCAGAGGAGGGGGAACGTGTTCCAGTTTTTAATATAAACACGAGAAGTTCTGCTCAGCCAAGTTGGGGTTTTTTTTGTCTCCTTTGTAAAGCTCACCGAGGTGTTCCACATGGAGGCACAGAACAACTGGGTTGTTTAGCACCCCGGGCAAAGAACAAATGTTTATTAACCGAGAGAAAATATTCCTGCTCAGACATGGCCTGGCACGCACAGCTCTGATGAAAAGTCACTCCAGCCATCTACATTAATCAGGCTGAGCTCTTCATTAAAAGAAGTGTCTGCTCTACATGTCCATCACAGCTTTTATTCTGTTTTTTTCTTCTTTAATATACAAGTTTTTCCATTTAAGCTTTAATTAATCTGCCATTCCTACCTGTAGCCATTTGCTGGGTGCATCACTGCTTTAGTGAAAAGGGATCTGTTCAGTCTCCTGATAATTTCATACTTTTAACTTCCATTCCTCCTTCCATTTCTTAAGACACTTGAAAATAAACTATCTTATTCTAAGTGCTTCAAGAAAGCACATACATTAAACAAGCCTAGAAGTGGTTAAAATCCCAAAGCTTTAGCAAAGTGCAGAGAAGCAGAATAAACTCAAGACCTCTGCATGCAAAAGGAGGACAGTTTCCAGGATGTGAAGCTGCTGCAAAGACACTTCTTTCCATGTTATCATTTCATTTTGAAACTAAGCACAGAAACTGTTAACCAAATTCTGCTGAAGTTGCATCCTCCAACTGGTATCAGGGCAAAGGGCCAACAGTGTAACACAGAGTTTCACTGTAAAAATAATCTACATTTCTTTCTGGGGCAATATCCCTTATTTGTGCTTCCTCTCTACAATATGGGATTGCAGTGTCCCTCCCACATGGTCTAAGTGCAACCACTGAATTTGAATGAGTAATGACTGGCTGGGATGAAACATCTCCCCTAAAATGTTCCTCCACCACAATGTCTGAAGCCTTTTTTGATTTCTGGCTTTAATTCAGACTACAAAGTCCACAGGTTCAAGCAGACACCCACTGCTTAAGCCAAAGATTTGGTCTATGGAAAGTTCATGCTTGCTTGGTAATGCAAACAAGAGCACACGGTCACCTGGAAGAGACTAAAGGAACAGAAACAGAAGGACATGCACAAACAACACACCTTAAATACTCAGCTGAAATACAACACACAAAGCAACGACCTGTACAAACCAGGACAATCAGCATTTGTCCCAGTAGCACTATAGACCCTAATTGCACATAATGACCTTGCCAGGTAGTAAGTTATACTCATCACATCCACCACCTCAAGGGCACAGATGGTTCCTTCTACAACATTCATGATTTCCAAAGATAGGAAAAGGGAGTAACTATCCCAGATGACTACTCCCGACTTCATTGTCTCCCATTCATAAAAGATTGGTTACAGTCATTTTCTTCACAAGCAGCCTTAGAGGGAGTCTGTAACCCCAGGGCAGACATTCTGAAAAACCTAAAGATAACTCCCTGATAGAGAAGCAGTGCTAGTATAAGAGATGCCCAACAGATCCCGTATTCCACACCAACTGCCCATGGAACAGCATTTAAAAAGAAACAAACGTCAAAAGAGTCCCCTCCCCAAACCCCTTTGTTGTTCCAAATGTTAAGGATTGAGACAAAGCTAGCAGAACATAGAGCTTTACTTCCCCAACCAAGGTCTAAGTGTGAGGCTTCTGTATGTCTTATGCAGAAAGGATTCAACAGTTTGCAGTGTTAGCCATGGGCATCTAACTGTATGGAGACAAGTATCAATTTGAAATGTGGGAAGAGACCCAGAAATCTTTCCCCAAAGACAAACGTATGGAATTTAACCACATTATCTACAAGAACTTGGAGACATCCCAAAAACAGGTTAGAACAGCCTTGACATATCTGATGCTTCACAAGAGCCCTGTGGGAATGGCTCACACCAACCTGTGTAGCTGGCGAGCATCCAGCTTCCACACACAAGATCAGGAGAATCCCAAGAACTCACCAGAACAGTGAGAAACCCTAACACCTTCAAAGGCAGGGGTATAAAAGCAATTTTCCTTTTTGAAGTGTGCGCCAGAAAACCCATAAAGGCAAAGGAGCCGATACCTATTTGGAACTGTCCTGTAGCTCTCCAGTTGTAACGTTTGCCTCTCTCCTAGAAGAAATTAAGCACCTTAAAGCTTATCTATACTTAAGTGATTCAGGAATCCTACATGCTTTTAAAACTACAATGCTGTGGGCCAGTGAGCCTAGCAAATGACTTGTCTATCGAGTGAAGGATAGAGATCCACTGCAAATATGAGTCATAGGATGATGGGGTATGACAAGTTCCTGCATCCTGCCACTCCCCAGAGGTTCATATAAACATGGACTGTACAACATCACCCACTCAATCTCAGTGGAGAGCTAGAACTCAGATTATGCTTTTCAGGTGTGGCAGCACTTCACATAGCACACTTTGATTTCTCATTAATTAAAGCCTAATTCTGCGTATCTGCATGGGCCTTTCTTCCAGATCAGAACAAAAGCCTTCGCACACGCAGTATTCTCTCTGTTGGCTCATTAGACCATGTGCCAAGATCGATCATTTCAGCTTAATCATACCTTGATGCTCTGTTAATCCTCTGCTACTCCAAAAGGAAACTGCCCACACTACAGAAGGCAACACTACAGACTATGAAAGTCAACACTTCCAATCACATCTCACACACACAGCCTACTATAAGACTTCAGGATTTGTGCTGAGTGAAAATTTGTATGCTAAAGAACCCGAATTGTGTGCCTAAACTTTTTGAGCTTTTGGTCTTCTTATGCTGTTGCCAGTTTTACACAGATTGGAGCTATCTCACTGACAATTCAAATGAAGATGTTAGATTCACAGTTCAGCAATGGAGGCATTTTTCCCTTTGAAGACCCTCTGGCAGTGTGGGCTCATTCAACCAGTCCAGCAGACCAGCCTAGGTGTCTGAACTTGACCTCTGGTCTTAACTGTCCTTAGTGAAGCAGAGCTTTGTGTTGTAAATGCAGGATTAAGGGGGTGGAAAAGGAATACAAGAAAAAAATTGATTTCATAAAGTACTTCTGCTGGCAGAGACAAGTTCCCCAGAAAGGTCAAAATTGGGTGCTATAAGCACGTCACTGTATTTTAGACTGCTGGGGGGGGGGGGGTATTTTGAATTGTATCACTGCACGTTTGAAAGATGATTAATCAACCTCCTCAAATTAGCCTTAGGGAAACAATTGTTCTCTCTCTCTTTTTTCACAGCCAAGGCTTAGATTTTGAACCCAGTGACTAACCAAAAGAAAATCTCTTCTCTTTTGGAAGGTGAAAAGTAGAGATGCCTTTCAACTGAAAGGCAGCAAGTAAGATCTACCTTCCATTTAGCCACTTCACTGTCTCCTCCCTCAGCTTCCTACTTTCTCTTTGCACAGCAGGCTCAGATCCGGCCAACAGGTTGCACCGCGCTAGTTACTAACCTTATCTTCACTTAGTAAGCCCACATATCTTTAAGAGGCACAAACAACTTTGCAGAACATAACTGTGAACAGCCCATGAGCTTAAGAGGGTGAGCTTTGGCGTGGGCCTTTCAGGTCACTGCAATTCCACCTGTGTAGTATGGAAAGTCACCTCTTCTACTCAGTTCCATGGAGATGAAAGTGGATTTCAAGAGATACAACCTCATAGGAAGTACCTACTTCCCCAAACAATATTTTATGCTGCTTCTACTTATTTAATCCAGCAGTTTGTATTAGGTTTTCAAGAAAAAATGAAAAACAAAATGGATTTAAATATATATATATATATTATAAAGGCTATGAACTTTTTTTTCCCTCCCACAAACATGTACAAAGTCCTTGCATGTTCCCATCAGTTTCTGGCCATGTCTTTAAAGACGTTAATATGCTTAAATACCTGGGAATTAGGATTCAATTATCATGATCCCCGAGGTGTTTCTACTTTTTCTTCCTCATTATGCAAAGAACATGAAGCAAGATCAGGGTTTTATGAGCCCACCCACAGAGGCATCAAATCTGCTCTTTCTTAGTAACAAATCTGGAATGGAGAACTTGGTGAATGTATTTGGCACAACCACAGGACAGTAATTAAAGTAACATGACTTACTAATGTCCCCAAAGATCACTCCGTACAATTTCATCACCTGCCAGGGTGAAAGGTAGATCTAACTATTTCTGCTGCCTTCTTTCCTAGAAAACATTTGGGATAAAACCAGATCTGTCAGCTCCACTTCCACTCTGTTATTCAGGCAGTAGCATGAGGTGGGCAGAAACAGCACCAGCCACCACTAACTACACCTCCCTGGTGTTGAAAAGACTGACCTGATTACCAGCACAATAATGCAAAAATCAATGGGTGTAGACCCGTGAGAGGCAGTTAATACAGTTATTAATAAATACAGCCAGTTAGTAAAACCATCCACTTTGTTTACACACTAGAAATTTCAGGCCTTCTCAGAAATTATCTTTCATCCTCTGGGAGTGGAGACTCATGGTTGGCTTCAAAGATGTTGGCACAAAGTGCAGACCTTTTGTTTAATTGCCCTCTTTTGAAGCAGAATATTAAGTCAAATTAAATTGAATATGAAAGGGAGAGGCCATACTGGAGTTGATGGGAATGAACAACGCTAACGCAGACCATATCTGCTCCCTTCTCCCCATCTCTAATGCTATTCAGAGAAGCATACTTTCCCATCTAGCCTCTGGAGAAGGCTTCAGCAGGAAATAAAACAAAAGTTCTGTTTTCGAGGGGGGAAAAAAAAAAACTTTTATACTTCCCCAATTAAATTTTATTTCATTTTATTTTTTAACATACAACCATATCCATAGACTGCGTATTTCCACCTGGCTCTCTCAGAAGCAGTGGCACTGAAGTAGCTCCTCCTCCCATTGTCATAAAATCACTGATACAGAGTTAAACTAAGGCCAGTTGAGGAAAACAAACACTGGTAATTTGTCTGAAGAATCAAGATTTCTATGCAGCAAATGTGTGAAATATGAATATACATACGCATGCATTTCCATGGATACATGTAAGTAAATACATACAGAAATGTACCAACAACCACACCTCTGTGGACACTAGGGATTGGTTCCTCTCCCTCCAGGATTCAGAACTCTTCCAGCATGCTACAATTCAGTATTTGCATTCCCTTGTTAGAAAAGAAGCTGCCAAAGTGAATAGCTTGAACTGTGTTTTCACTTGCTGATAGAGATTACTATGCAAAAACAAAGGAACAGCTACTCAGAGGACTGTACCTATGAACATGCAGTAAAGTACTTAACTTTGAGAAAGAAAACTATTGGGGGGGGAAGAAAAATGGTTACTTCTCCTTTCCCTGTTATAGCAAATTTTTCTACTCTTTTCACAGACATTTAGGACATTGCATAGTCAAAGCTTCCAAATTTAAATGAAACCACTACTCTGTCTTTATCCAGTTAAGTAAATGATTATACATGTTACAAGTATTAAATTTCTAGAGTGCATGGAGATGGCTTGCTTAGTCACCTTAGCCGAGTAGCCTGAAACTCCTCTTTTAAAAGTCTAGTGATGGATTTTTATGCAGCATTTGAAGATCATATTTTCCTTTCCCTTGCAAAGTCTTCACCTCAGATGAGTTATTGCAGTCTGAGATCTGATGGGTTGAGAGACACAACCATGCCCTTGACTTCTGGCACTGGGAAGCACATGTCATTCACATGAAGGAGATAAAAATGTGGTCCTGAAAAGGACGTGCAATCTGGTATTAGACAGCTGATAATGAGCCATTATATGTAACATACAGCAAAATGCAGAGGCCACGTGGATCCAAACAGCCGTGTACATTAAAGACAAATGCTTTCTTTGGGCAAATGCAGAAATGGATGCTATTCCCTGCCACGGCAGACATGGAATTCTCCAGGCAGGCATAGATCCATACTGTACTGTAAATTATGGCCTGCTATAAATGAAAAATGCTGATTTGGGGATTGTTCACTTTGTTATAATTTTCCAAGAGTAATATCCTGCAGCGAACAGCCAAGTTAATACAATGTTTCCACTCAAAATTTGGCAGCCTGAGTGCAGCCAATGGGGTATATTTAATGAGAGTTTGCCTGCTGATAAAATATTATTGCAGAACATGCAGGCTAAGGAGAGCCTCAAATTTTCCATCCTGGGATGTAACCTTAGCCTAACAAAACCGGGTAACTAGCAATAGTTCTCTGGATTTGTAATACACAGTGTATTTTTACTCTGCTTTAAATGCGTTCTGTAATTTATAAGGTCTTTCAGCCATTAGAAGAGTACAGACGCCCTTTTGTCTGGCTTATTCTCAAAGGTAACGGCTTGGGATCTGCCATGGATGCGACTCCTACCCGTTACTTTCACGCTTGGCTCCAATGTGCCGCGCAAGGCTCATCTGCTCCATCTGAACAGGAGTGTAACTCATGGGGCTAACCACCTCCGACACAAGGATTTGCTCATCCTTCCTTAACCTATTCATGCCTAGCTCAGCATTACCTCCAAACTTCCTATTTCTGGCATGGCAAGTGAATAACCTACAGTGAAACGTGAAACTACAGTAATGTACAAAACAAAGCCGGGATTGAGCAACTGAGCTGAACGCAATCTGAAGTGTCAAAAGCCCCTGCTGTTCTGTTGTGAGCATGGCAGGAAGGTAACAGATGTGCACAGCCCTGAAACCATCCTCCTGCCCCTCTCCCTACCCTACAGCGCTCAGCACTCCCTTCGCATCCATCAGCTTACATAAAGCTCACAAGCTGCTGAAGTCTGAGACTCATGGAAATGCACAGGGCAAAACCTCCATTTCACACTACATCTCGGTGACCAGCATCACTCACAGATATGATTTCAACTTCTGCAGCCATTGCCAGATGATGGATCAGAGAGAGCTCAAAGGAAGAAGCCAAGTACCACAAGATCCCTTTGGGTTGGGCACAGGAGGATGTACGGATGCACACCACAAATGTTTCATATCTGCCCCAGGGAACTTATACATGTTGTATAGAGTGACAGTTTAGACAATAATTTGTACAATGTCATTTTGCAGTGTATCTGTTTCACATCCAGGACTGTGCAGAGGAGGAAACAAAACCCCAAACACTACCTTGAGATTGCAAGCTAAGTGCTTGCTAGAAGCTACTGACAAACATGTGCGTGTGTGTCAGTATGTGCGTGTAACTCCACAGCTCCTTTCTCCACCCCCATATATACAGTGCAGGGAATCTGCTAATGCTTAAATGGTGGGGAAGGTCAAGGATTTATTGTGGGAAAGCCAACAGTAATTTTGCTGCCTCTCTGGGATACTGCAAACAGCCAAATTGCACAGCTTAAGAGAAAAATAAATTACCCTTTAATTTAGGACTTTAAAGAAACTGGAGCTTTACTGGGCCTAGAATCAGCCACCCAAGGGTACAGACCCACTGTATGTTTCCATAAACTGAGGCCAGCAAGTCATTCCTTCGTAAGCAAAGCTCCTTCTACATAACGTGACAAGCTTTCCAAAGGTAGGACTGGGACTTCAGAAACCTCCTTGCTTACAGGCCTGCCAATACCCCAATAACCCTTCCCGCCTTTCCTAAGGATTCCTTCAACATTCCCTAGTGCTCCTCCAGAAGGAGAGGCACACAAACAAAATTCTTTTTGGCAAAAGAATTGGAGACACAGCACAGCAATGTGCTTGATCTGGAAGCATGGGTTCACTTAACACCACAAGGAATGAACAAGTAGGATTTTGCATGAAGACTTCTGCTGTCTCCCTAAGTGCACATTTGCCTTTGGTCATGCATAACTTTGGGGAACACTGGCTGCTGCAACCGTTGAGTGTCTCAAAGAAGGGATGAACATACCTAAATGTTCATTCAATCTCTTGGCTGCAGGGTGGCATCTCAAAAGATGTTATCTGACCCTCCAGGCTGGTCTCAGAACTGCTCTCGGTCTTTTGGGAATATGGTTTTCCATGGAAGAGGGCAGCTAGGGGCAAAGACCCCTGTTCTCAGGAGTGGCTGTGTATTGCAACAGCCGTGTTTGGCAGAGGAGGCTGCAGCATCTCTGCAGCTGTCCTGGGCAGCGGCCAGGGGCTCTCACTTGAAGGTGCTTCATCCCATGTCCAACTCTTTTATGAGTCCCAGACTTGCATGAGTGGACTGATGCCAAGTTCAGTATGTTCTTGGTTTAACCAGCTGCCTTTTAAATGAAATTAATTTAATTCATAATGGATGAGAAACTACAAATAGTTTCACAAATAGTGTGAAAGCTTCACTTGTTCAGGTTCCTGGTGTTTAGCTGGAATTGTTCACCCAACAGCCTAGGGCCTCAGTCAGTGCCAGTGGGTGATGAAGAAGTTTGTGTGGTAGGAGCAGGAGACAAAAAACACTAAAGCACCAATCCCATGTAAAAACATTGAAGCATCTGGCCTGTGCTGTAGTCTCCTGTGTTAAACTGCTGCTAAGTGCCATAAAAAGTGAGCATCCCTATGTACTTCATCCCAAAGCTTTCAGTGATTTGTTCCATTAATAAACTTCAAATCAGCTACTCTTTCAATCAGCCGCATTTTAGACTCCTATGCACTACTTCTTGATTCATCACAGACACTTGCAAAGCAGGTACTTAGTGATTTTTGCTCTCTCTACGCTTAAGTCCTATGACAAAAGCCTCCCTGCCGTCTCAGACCTCACCACAAGCAGTCCTCCTGGTGACTGGGTTCACTGAAGAAATATTCATAGAATGGTTTGGGTTGGAAGGGACCTTAAAGTTCATCCAGTTCCAACCCCTGCCACGGGCAGGGACACCTTCCACTAGAGCAGGTTGCTCCAAGCCCCTGTGTCCAACCTGGCCTTGAACACTGCCAGGGATG
>JBCJKH010050046.1:6851-20419 GCA_039877255.1 Loriculus beryllinus | reverse complement strand
GACCCACACTGACATCCCAACAGTGCAACACTACAGAGATTCGCCCCAAACAGCCTTTTTTATGTCCCGCACCTCCCTTGTGCCTATGCAGAGGCTCCTGCCCTGGTGTGTGATTGTGCCATGATCTAGTTGACATCATGGCCTAATAAATGGATTGTATCTGCACAACGGGGAAAATTTTGTACTGATTTTGTAATCCTCTTTCTCAGGAAGATGAATAGCATAGGGAATGTGTGTGTATTGTATATGTTGTTTATTTTTTAATGTTTTATACAGATTGTGTTTTGAACAGATGGATATTCAACTGAGCATCTGATGATGTTTGCTGCCTAAATAATGTGGAACATTTAAAGGGTGTATCTACATAGAACTTATGGTATATAGCATGTTTGCATTGCGTAGTGGCAGACAACAATTTTTAGGAAACCTTTGGAAATACCAGATTAATAAAATACTTGCGCTTTTTAAGCGAGAGATCACTACTGCTGGGTTTTTGTTAGCAGTATTGTGTTCAGTTTCCTCTATGACTAAAACAAGTGTTACTGTGTGTCTCATGTCTTCCTTTCTTGAGAAGCAGCCAAGGTGTGGGAGTAGACACACTTAGGAAACCCCCCATGTAACTTCTGTGACTCCCTTAGACCACCCTTGTTAAGCCTAAAATGAGGTTAAATGCTCTTTAGTAAAGTTGCATCAGACCAGGGAGTGTGCAGAACAAAATTATGTTTATCTTGTGAAAGCAAAAATAATTCTATCTTCTTCGTTTTCGTTGTATAGGTAAAGGTTGACCTCTGTGGTAAGCAGAGGAGGGACAATGTGCTGGTATGCTAGCAGGAGCTTTTGATTTTTTTAATGTGATTCCCATTAATTTTATTATGATTTAAGCTTATTTTGAGTTTTTCCACTGCAAAACTGTAGCTAATTTCTGCCAACCTCCCAGAAGCACTTCATACTAGAGTACTTCATATGCTGATGATACGTAGGAGAAGAAAGTCCGTATGTGTAACGGGTACAAAGTATCACTGGTTACACCCTTCAGAATGAAAGACTTAAGGGATTTGGATGCAAGCCAGTCAGGTTTTTTATAAACTTGGGAATAGCCCCAGCTGACCAGTCTGTATCTGGAAATCCAGCTGCCTTTGTGTTGAACCATAAGTGTAATTAAAAGGTGTTTCCATGGTTTTTACTGGGGGTAAACTCCAGGAGTTCAAATCCTGGCAATTTGTTGTTGACATTGCAATACCACTAGTGCAGCTACATTCCTGAGACTCTAATTGAATCATAGTGTGCTTTTAGGACTTGTTTCTTCTATTGTATCATTAGGACGCTCTTGCTGTCAAGTTTGTGTTTTGTTTTCTTTTTCACATGCTAACCTTCCCTTAATGTAGCAAAACACTAGGCAAAAAGAGAAAGTATTTTCATTTGGAATTTGTGGGGGGTTGCTTGAGTTCATGGTTGACTTCTCTACATGAAAATGTGTGTGGATGCAGCAGGTACATTCCTAGCTTTTATTAAATTTAATGAATTTGGCTTAACAAACTTAATTCTCCTTTGATATCCCAACTATTTGCAGGGCTGAGCCAGTGCATGAGAACTGGAAAATAAAAGTGACTGTAAACAAGTAAAATTGATGATCCCCTGCCCAGAGGAGACATTACAAAAAGATACGTCAATATGGAAAACCTGAAATTCAGTTTTTCAATTTTTAATAACCACCTCATTTAATATTCAAATAAATTATGTGACATAGCTGAGGACATGTTATTACATAATATAGTTACCTCAGAAGCTTTCCAGTAACATAAAAATGGTGGCTTTTGTTTGTATCTTTCAATTCTGTGTTCCAGTAAGAATTCTGGAACGTATCTCCAAAGATTCAGGTCATGCACTGGAGACAATGCAGATTTTATTTTTACGTGCTGTTTTATAGGCAGAAATTATTGCATTTGACCTTTTCCTGCTCACATTATGTGCTGTTTGTTTTAACCAGGGAAAAGTAGAGTGTATGCATGTGTAGTTGATGTCCAGTGTGATTTCCCGGAAGTAGGAAGTCAATTCTGATAGGTACCGTTAGGCTCTTGCACTTTGCATTAGCACTGAGACCGTGTGTTTCCATGAAAACAGAGCCTTCAGTCCATCAAAGTCAATGCTTGCAACAGCAGCTTATAGGTCAACAGTTAAAAGTAATGTAGAAAATCTGTCCTGTTCTCAGATCCTCAGATCCAGATTCACAGTTAATTTGATCCACCTCCAGGTCCTCTGGAGAGAGGGGTAGTCCCGAGCTTCCTCTCCTCACCACCTCCAGCAACATGTTCCCATCAGTCATCGCCTTTGACTCAGGTCTGTCAGTTGAGTGGCTGCAGGCTCAACCCTGCAAAAATTATTTCTTTTGTTGGATCAGTGAGCTCATGGGTAGTTGTGACACTGTTAAATTGACACAACGGAAGTAGTGGGAATGTGCAACTGGAGAGAGGATTGAGTGGGACCACCCCTCTCCACTGATACTCGCAGGTAGATCAAACTAAATGCATTGTAAATTAGACCCAAGAGTTAGAAGAACAATTCTTTGTAGTCCCTGAGACAAAAGACAATGCTATCCAATAATGATCAAGGTCAGAAATAGGAGGGAAGGAGGGAAAAGAGCAAGAGAAGGAGAAAGACAGTTGGAGGTATTATAGGGAAAGAAAATAGGAGAGAGGGAAGTAGCTAGAAAAAGTAAGAAGAGGGATTAGAGAAAAATCAGGTGACTGTGTATTGACAAATAATAGCAGCAAATGCAGGTGAAAATTAGGAAATGCCTTTCCCTGGTGGTTGAGCATTGTCCTTGGCCTTCAAACATGATGCTTCAGTCTCAAGAAACAGTTCTCTCTTTCTGGGCAGAATTGAAATGCCATTGCTTCGTGAACAGTCCACAGGAATAACCTGGAAGCTCAATACCAGCCGAACTGGGTGAAGTAGAGAGGGAAAGCTGCAGGCACAAGTGCCAGTCCTGAGAAGCATTTATTGACAAACAGGCATATATCCCTGAGTCTGGTGAGAAGTCCCTCTGAAGAGAAGCTGGCGCAGCAGTGGATTTGCCACCTCAGGATGTTGGTTCATAAGTGGGAGGCTAGTGTGGATGTGGCTTTCATAAACCCTTAATCCTGAGGCCGCAGATCTCCTTTCACTACTGCTTGCTTCTTCCCCACAGGGCAGCCCAGATCACATGTAGTTCTCCAATTTCGACAACAGGTGGGGCTGGAAAAGCAGGATGATTTAGAGCTTGGTCCTCCTCTCGTACCAACAAAGGTTTCAGTGCTGAATCATTTCCAAAAGTAGATATTACCTAAATCCCAATGTGATTCAGTTCCCTTGGCTGACTGTGAATTTCTGAAATCTCCATACAACTCTTCCTGAGTTCATTCATGTCATTTAAGCTGTAAGAGCTGGGAAAAGTTTATAATAGCAATGTATTTTCTTTTGATTTGTTGGGTTTTTTCTTTGTCATTAGGGATTTAAATTACTTATATACTCCATTCATATTGCAGTTAAGAACTGTGGGAAATGGGGGTATGGTAGAAGTCCCACTGAGACACAGATGTGAAATGTTTCCTGTCACTCTGTTTTTATGGCTAATAAAATCTTTGGGTTTGCTTTGTTTTCTGCAGCTCTTTAATGCTGTCAACTACCTGGCAAAAAAGAATACCCGGTTGCTTGTGCTGGGCCGTAAGCACATGCTGATTAACTCTTCAAATTGGAAAAGAGAGATTATGGAGGAGATGCAGAATAAGGCACACTTCTTCTTTGCTGAAAATATGTAAGTTGAAGAAAATGATGTAATGGCAATCTACACCTGATTTATGTGGATTTTCCCATAGTTTTTAGTACCATTACCAGTATCTCCAGCTCTGTGTGTGTGAAAGAGAAACATCATATCCCTTAATATACTTTCTTCAAAAATAAATACAGATTAAAAGTTGCATTATGAAGAATGTCATCACTTGGAATTGTGTAAACTGTATGATTTATTAGGATGTGTAACCATTACAACCGCTGCCAAAAAACAGTGGCCTAAACTTACAGAATACCTGATAGCATCAGTGTACAGTTGTGGTTAGCTGTGTAAGCCCTTCAAGGAGAAGAGATGAAGTTTGTGCTTGGCTGCTATTGCTTGATAGTCCAGGAGCATGGAGAGTCTGGAGCACTGATTTCCTTGCTCCTCCCAGAGGAGACTATTCCTGTGGATGGAAATAGACCCTCTGCCTCACTAATTTAGGAAGTGTGACCCCTTGCTCTTGTCCAGTCAAGCTGTCCTTGTCTCTAAACTAGGTGACTGAATCTTGCCCAGTGTTCCCTCTCCATGCCCTGCATTTCTCCTATAATATATGAGTCTTAGTTTTCCTTCAGTTTCAGCTTCACCTAGTTTCTGAGTTGGGTCCTGTTAATCCTTAACCTATCTTTGCCATTTCTTTTGTCATCCTAGTTTCCAGCACTTCTAACTAAATTCCTCATCCTAACAGCCAGACCAAGCCTCTTGTGTCTGCCTCCTTGTTCCAGATCTGTTCTCCTTCACACCTCCTGACTCTAATTCTAGCTCTTGTTCTCTTTGCTGTTAAATTACATTGCCTTCTTTTCCTGCTGTTTGCACACCAGCAAAGGGGACACTGTTACCCCACGATGGAGACTCTTGCTAATCTCATCTATTACAGTAATCCACAGCAATCAAAAATGGTTTCAAGCAAAGTTCTGTTCAGCTTCTCCAAGTATAGGGCAATTCATGCCCACTCAGTTTGTTTTTAGAGATTTTTCCCTAAAACTGTTTCAGTTTAATAGCAGCTAGTGTTGAACATACTTTTCAAATAACCTTAGTACTTTTTGGAAGTATATTTATCCGTGTAAAGACAAAGACTCACAGATCTGTGATGTTGCTTACGTGACACTTTATTATCAGTTGTGGTGATTGTATTCCAGCAAAGCTTTGGGGATATGCTTATGAGTTTTAGCAGTTCTGTTCCACATAGCACTGCATTAAATTCTGTGGCAAAAGATTATACTGTTGTATTATCAGATGGTGTTAAGAGGGAAGAATGCTCCTTGTAGCATGTAGTCAATATTTATTGCACTCTTAACTTCTGGTGCCCTTTGGCAAGCAGTTCTTTATTTTACCAGGGAACTGGAATGGTGATGAGATACTCATCAGTGTTGCTGATGAATAAATATCAGATTAGCATTTGATTCATTTCCTGCAACCACTCACTGCCTTGTGAATGACGTCTGTCTTTTCCATTTGTTTTGTTAAGCTCTGAAGATGATGCCTTCTTGTTATATGCTACTCTTCGATCAGGCAAGCATTGCAAGTTTGTCACTAGAGACTTCCTCCGGGATCACAAGGCTTGCCTTTCTGACAGCCTGACACGTCATCTGTTCCGTAAGTGGCAGCGTGGATGCCAAATAGCATTTTCCTCTTCTGCAGAAGGAAAGCATATACATTTTTCGGTAAGTTTTCTGCCGCAGTCAGAAAGTACACAGAGCACATTCATTAAAGCTACACAATTGCAAACTCTGGAAGCAAAAACCTTCTTGAAATTATCTAAGAAATGGATTTGTACCGATGGGCTCAAAAATTCACTGTGTTCACAAAGCATGCCACAAGAATGAAAACTCTCAAAAAGACAGGAAATGCTGCTGTAATGTTTACAATGTAAATACAAGTTTTTATTGCTGTAAAACCTAAGTGCAAGTATGTTTTCATTTGTTTTAAACTTTGACATGTCTCCTTGTAGTACTATTATAAAATATTGTGCTTCTAATGCTAAAGAAATTCTAAGAGAACTCTAATTGAATTTCTTTCACCTTTATTTTAAAGACGCAGGAAAGTACAGTTATTTCAGTATCCACTGTAATATCAGCCTAACATACATAGGAAGTTTCATGAAGGAAAGCCCAGAACAATCAGGTTTATAGCCAGTATTCAGTGTCAGAAATTACAGTCTTCCAAGCATAGTATCATCTTATAGAAGAATACTAGTAGTATTGTCTAGGAGACATGTATCCTTGTGAGCCGTGAGCAGTACATTAACAGGAGTAAGGCTGCCTTAAGACTTTTTTAGGGAAAAATTCATCATGTGCGATTTCATATCATGCAGGTTTTTGTTATCTGGTCTGTCTGCATTGTTATTGCCTGCTTAAAAGGAATATTGCATCTATGCAGGTTAATTTTTCTTGCTGCTTTGGTTAAAATTGTAAAATAATATTCATCATTACAAACAGACCATAGAGATACAATCCTAAAAGAATGACAATCTTTCTTTCCGTGTTGCCATACATACCCTTCCTTTTATGGAACCAAATACTGAATGTAGGGTTATCTGAGTAACATGGCTTTAGCTGCACCTTGTTCCTTTCTTTTGTACAAAATTCCCATAGAAATTACTTAGATGATTGACATTCCCAGTCACAGCTGTCTGATAGGTTATTCTGGACATTGTCATGGGAAAGTAGACTTCCAAAACTATACCTATAGAGTATAGTATGTTCTGAGAACCAGAGCTGGCAATCGGTAATGTTTCTTTTATATTTGTGTCATATATGTTGAGTCAGTACACCTGTAACATAATAGACTAGAAAAATAGGTTATTATATATGTTCAACTAGACTCCCTTGAAAGTGTTACATCCTCCTCAGCAGAGTAAGACAGTCTCTAAAGAGGTACACTGGAAGAACAAACACAAGATGTCATTAAATCCATCAGTTCAAGCCTATAAACTCCACATCCTGAATTAGTTCCCAGATGATTTCATTTAACTGAACAGGAAAACAACAATTTTGCTATTTCTAGAAATTAAATGCATTATGTTCAAATGGTTATTATCTGGTGGAGATTGAAGACAGAATTTTAACCATTTATAATGACTCCTAGACCACAGAATACTAAAAGATATTTTAGTTTTTCCTCCAGTACTAAAATTTAGAATTTGTGTGTTCTAAGGAAATAAATGAGAGTTGTTAAAGAGATGAATCTATGGGGATTTATATGATAAATGCTGGATAAATACCTGTAACTGGTATTTTAGTAATATATTGGGTAATGTCTAAAAAAATGCTTTTTTCTGTCTTTATTCAACAGCCTGCTTTACGTTATGACTGTGTGGTACAGACTACAGGTGATACGTGGCATATCCCCTATAAAGACTTTTTTGAGGAAAAATATTCCTATCAAGTACCAAGAAAATGGCTCTGCATCCAGCAGAAATGATGCACAATCTTAACTGCACACGCTGAAGCTGCCTCTTTTTTTTCTATTTTTTTTTTTTGATCACTGTTGCTGACCAGTACAATTATGGGATTAATGTGTGAACTGAAGAAAATTCAGCAATTGCATTTTGTCAAAATCATGCCTGCAGTAAATGTTAACATCAGTGGTGGTCCAGCAGGGATGAATTACGTCTATTATTTCCATCTTTATGAGTGATTTCTGTGGCTTCTCAAAGTGATCTGAATTAAAACTTGATTTTTCCTCTTACAATGTCAGTTTTTTGTTTTGTTTTGGGTTTTGTTGTTGGCTTTGGGTTTTTTTTCTCCCTCAAGATTTTCACCTACACTGAAATGCATAAACTCTGTACTTCAAAGAAATTAAGCAGGACTTGCAAAATACCTCAGAGTCTGTTGGGCTGACCTTGCATGAGTGTTACACAATGTCTGCCACTAAAGGAGAGTAAAAGAAACTAACAGGGCCAGATGACATATACTGTTTGCCAGACATATATACCCTAATAGGGCTAATGCTAATTATAATTCATTTGATCACATAGAATGCAAGAGATTTGTTATAGCAACATACATTAAGATTTTGATTGGAAGAATAAGGAAATTACCAGTGGAATATTGTGTGGCTCTTTCATACTCTGAAATGTGCTGCTTCTGACGGATTTCATGTCACTGGAATAGTTTGCTTAAGGAAATGCATGAATTTCTGGAACAAAAATTGATGATAACTAGAAATTCTTAAAGGCAACAATAGGATAAAACTGAACTTTGAACAGAGATTTCTGTAAAACCTCTCCCAAGTTATAAAGCAAGAAAAAAAGTATATATTACAGGAAAAGTGTTCCAAGTCATTATTTCTAAGTGAGTATATAATAAATGTGTTCATTTCTTGCACTTGCCATTTTAATGCAAGCCTTTCTTCCCCAAAAACATAGATTACACATTAATCTCAGATAAAATATCATGGGTTTGTTGCATTTATCTTGTACACTGAAAAATCCTCTATTAGAAACTGAGCTGAACCACGCAGATCTTTTTGTATAGTACTTGCAATTCTGAGCTTTTGCAGTACCCCATGACAAGCTTCCTCAGGACTCTTAGCATTCAAACATGTCCCCTGCTATTTTTTCATGTCACTTGTTCTACTCCAGGTATCAGTTTGTAAACCAGCAGGTGTGATTTGCATACTTTCGTATCCTTCCGGTACTGTGCAGAAAGTGTAGAGGAGCTGATTAACTCTTCAGGTAATCTGGAATTTTGGTTTTAAATTCATCATCTTGGCAGCATTCATCATAGACCCCTTTTCTGAAAGAACATGCCAGCTCCTATGAGTCACCTGCTTTCTGGAGTCCACCAGGGAAAACAGAGAGATTGGATCTATTTCTCTCATTCATCAAGCTGATTTAATTCTAATTTGTCAGAAGATGGGTTTTGCAGTTCTGTAAGTTGGAGAACCGCCACATCTCCTTGAAAGTGCAAATTCTGTTTTGTTAAAGTAAGCATCTGCTCCTCTACAGAACTGCTTAATTAGCAACTGTTGCTCTGTAAGAGGGTTACTTACCCTCTGTATGAAGCCCCATAACAGCATAAGCTGATGTGAATCAGTGATATTACAGTCATAGTTTGGTACTAGCTCTGGTGCTTGTGCAGTCCTAAGCAATTCAGAGCTGGGTCTGCTGAATGCAAAGCCCTTGAAAAACTGGGTTTGGTTAGGTCAAGGCTAGTGTTGTTTCAGTGAACTAGCACCATTGCACAAGTACCTGTGTAGGAGGGGGGCTGAAATGTAAGGCTGCAGAACATGGGTCCCTGCAGCTCTGCCTTAGGTCAACTTTAGCTGGTCAGAAACTGGCATTTTATCTACTTCATTGCCAGACATGTTCATCCACTGAAGTTTGGTTTTTACCTCACACTAGTCACTAACAGACATGCACAGTATCAACATCTAATTGGAATAAATGCATCCTCTACTTCCTTTTGACTGAGAACAACATGCCTCATACTGATCATTTGGGCTTCATCTCAAAAACTATTAAGAGTGACCATAATAACTTCTACATAGTAATACTTCCTCAATACACATTCTTAGTGTATTTAGAAGATAGAACAAAATCTGCTTGGTATCTATTACTTTATATGCAGTAGTACAGTAAAAATCTAGGGATTTTTAATGTCTGTCTAGTAGTTTATTAGATTGATGGTCCATGCTGAATGTTGGAAAGGCAAGTCCTCCAATGTTGCAGCAACTGGTACCCCCAAAATTATGGCAAATGACACTGATGGCCCTTTGCAAGTATTCTAAGTTAGGATAACAGAAATCAGAAGGAAGAATGCTCAGCTTAGCCTGCCATGTGCTATCACTGGCAAAATAGCCTTGAGGCAGACGGAACTGATTTGTGAACAGCTTCTTCTCCAAGCTCACAGACTTGTTTACTGTTAAAAAACGTCAGTGAGAATGGTCTGCCTCAGGATCCTGCAACACGGACTTTGACTTGTGGTGGATCAGAGGTGATCAACACTAAACCAAATATACATGATTACTCTGCTGAAACAAATCAGTGCTTCGCAAGTTGATGGAATTGCTATGTAGGTGGAGAAGACTTCTGGAAGCTATATTCTGAGAGTAGCATGATTTCCACTCCATCGTGTCCATGGTACTGAGCAGCTATTAGTCTTTCCTTGGTACAAGTCAAATATTGAATCTCTGGATGCAAACATTTATGGGTTTTCTAGCTTGTCTATAAATAATTACTTCCATTTTCCTATCCCCTTTTTTTTCAAGTGGAAAAAAAATAATCTGACATTAAACTCCAGTGTTATAGAATGGGAGAGCTTTGTGCATGTAAGGGTAGAAATGCTCAGCCTGGAGAAACACAGGTGTTTGAGAGGTGTAGAGGCCATAAGAGTCATGAGTATTGTGGAAGGGATGCATGGGGATTGTTTAATTACTGAGTCTTACAGTACAAAAATGGCACCAAATGGTGCTGGTAGATAGAAGTTTCAGAAAAAAGGTGAGGTTTCAGATGAAACCAGACAACACAGAATGTTATGCTGAGCAACTCTTTGCCATGGCATGTTACGGGTACAAGAAGTTCATGTGAGTTCAAGGGGAGACTGGGAAGTTCATGAAAGAGAAATTCAGCACAGCTTATTAAATAACCAGACACAATCTCTGCCTTGGGAAGTCCCTACAGACAGATGGAGACACAGGAGCGTCTCATTAAAGGCTCTCTGTAGTCTTAATACTTCTTGGGCATTCACATCTGGACATGGAGCATAGGGCTACGGAGACTTTGGCTCTGACCCAGCAGAGAACATCTTGCATTTTCATGTTCCCCGTGTTCCATTGAGAAGCATCACAGCTTTAAACACTTCATGTCTGCCTACGAAGCACTTCCCTAACAAAGGGGACTAACTCTGTCCTGTAATACATAAGGAGATTAGAAAGCAAGGTAAAATATACTGAAATATTCAAGCAGACTCTTGATGTAGGGTGCACACGAAATGCACCTGTGAGCTGCTGTTCCAACAAAGAGCAAGCTCATCTAAGTATCATCTTTTAAAACAGAGGTGTGGATATCAAAACACAGAGTTTTGAACTCTTGATAACCGACTTTAACAGCCTTCCCACAAGGAGCAGGGGAAATCCAAGACGCTGAAAGGCAAAAAGCCTGTATCCACGAGTTTAAATCTGGGGAATTTCCCCTTGTTCTGGACACTGATTAAAAAGAATCTTTTAAACAGCACATTATAATGCAGCTGCGGCAGCAATTCCTCATTACGAGTATCTTAAACGCGGGTTCTGAGGTTAGTGTATCCCTGTGCTTTAAAACTATGATCACTGAGGAGGAGACGTGGAAATACTGTGCTTAGAAAACGAAGCGCGGTCGTGCTTCCCCGGCTGGCTCCTGAAGCTTCTTCTCTCCGTCTTCTGCCGTTCCCGTGCGTGTTCTCTAGCGCACGTACAGCGCGTTTGGCGTTTCCGACGAATCAGAAACAGTTCAGTCAGCTCAAAAACCCCTTCCCCCTCGCAGCCCCTCCGGTTAAACCCCTCACAGCTGCAGCGCCTCCCTCCCGACACAGATGACATATCGCGATACCACAACCCTCACCCGCACGCACACCCAACAGCTCCGCCTGGTCCGGCGGGAGCGGTGGGAAGAGGCGCCGCCGCGTTCGCGCGTGCGCGGTGACGGCCGTGGAGCGTGACGGTGCGCGAGCGGAGCGCGCTTCTGCGCTTGCGCGGCTCGCGTGACCCGGAAGGGCTCCGTCGGGTGCGGGGAGTGTGGTATCGGCGGGGTCCTGTATGCTGTGGGCACCTCGGCTTCGCCGCCCCTCCTCACGCTGCCCGCCATGTCCCGAGGCTCCAGCGCCGGTTTCGACCGTCACATCACCATCTTCTCGCCCGAGGGGCGCCTCTACCAAGTCGGTGGGTGTCCGGACGCGGGGATGTTGCTGCTGCGGAATTGCCCCGTCACGGGCTCGGCCTGCCCGCGCCGCTTCGCGCCGAGCCTGGCTGCCCTTGGGGAGGGGGGAGTCCGCGGCCGAGGTGTCTCGGTTCCCGCTCTGCCAGGCCCCGCGGTGTGCGGGGAGAAGCCCGGTGGGAGCCTGGAGCAGCTGCGGTCACGGCCGGGGGGGCCTGGGAAACGGCCTGTTTGCTCTCCGCGAAGCGTCTTTATTTCTTTTTCTTTGCAGTTTCTCTTTCCAGACTTAAGAAGCGTTGTGTTTTGGAACCTATGAACTTATACAGTTGTTTGAAATAGGACTTGAGCTGCATGCCAGAGTAACAAAGCCAGGTTTTGGAAGTAACCTGTGCTCTCTCCTGCTACACCTGAGTGCCATGTATTCTGTGCATCATGGCCTGTGAGACAGCGGCAAGCATCCCTTATTTCCGGGCATCTTCGAGCATTCTGCAGTTAAACTGCAGTGTAGTTTCATCTTGCTTCTTTCTGTGGCTGCTGTAGGCTTAAGCCGTTTATTCTTATTTTTACAGTGCACCAGGTTCTGCAGAAGAGCCTGGTGGTGCTCCTTCTGCAGAATACTCTATACCAACATAGTCAACTTGCAGTCTGGCAGAACAGTTCACTGAGGGTGGAGCTGGAGGATCCTCATGGCAGGGCCAGATAAATTGTTCTGGCAGCATCATCCTGATGCCTTTTTCACCTGGAGCTTAGTGGTTCTTCCCCAGCTGCAGTGGCATCACTGCATGGCATGTCCATACTGCCATCTGTTCTCCAGCAAAGGAGGTTGCTGGGACCAGGCTGCATGAATTCTCCATGGTAGTCAGTAGTTTCTTTTGTGTCTGCCCTTGAGTCCTTCTCAGGAAGGAGGCTATGTGAAATAGGCTTCATGCGCTGGCAGCCGAGTCTTGAGCAGACTCTTCCAAGGAGCAACTAGGAAAGTGCCTGTGGTGTCCATACACCACAGTTACCTGTACCCAGAAAGTTACCTGTACTAGGTACCTGGAGTTTCTATAAGGCTTGTGTGCAACTTGCATAGTAAGCCTTATACATATGGATGGTAGGGACAGTACTTCCTCATAGAGGATGTCAGTGGTTCTGACCTTCTGTTGCCATTAGAACAGGCTGATTGGTCTGCATCACCTTTCTGACTGTTCTCTATTTCATACTTTGTATTGGGAATGGTTTCTGCATCCTATAGCAGAGGAAACCGAGCCTTAGTTTTCTACCTCCTGGGTGCATTCAACAATTAAGTTAATGTATGAAAGACGTCCATTACCTCCATAGCTTTTACCAGCTTCATAGAACCAAGTCTCTGCACCTGTATTTGCGAGCCTCTGCACACAGCCTGAAGCTGACTTAAAGATATTTTAAGTACTAACATGCTGTAGGAATTGAAATACATAGATGTGCATAGTTAACTTCAAGCAAGAATTAGCTCACTTTTCCCACTGCCAGGCTGGTAACTCTGGTGTGGTGCCACACTAATGTCTCTGTTGGTCAGTATCTAGCCATAGTACAGGCAGAAAGCTCACATTTGCTTTTGGTCAAATATCAGAATCTAGCTGCCCGTCTTTCTTCCCTCCCTTCCCTTATGAAGCTCCTGTGCCTTTAAAATGATCTCATATTATAGAATCATAGCATAGTTAGGGTTGGAAAGGACCTTAAGATCATCTAGTTCCAACCGCCCTGCCATGGGCAGTGCCTCACCCTGGCTATGTCACCCGAGGCTCTGTCCAACCTGGCTTTGAACACTGCCACGAATGGAGCATTTACCATTTCTTTGGGCAATCTGTTCCAGTGCCTCACCACCCTCACAGTAAAGAACTTCTTCCTTACATCTAACCTGAACTTCCCCTGTTTAAGTTT
>JBCJKH010050045.1:4726-21043 GCA_039877255.1 Loriculus beryllinus | reverse complement strand
GGGTGGTGAGGTGCTGTATTCTCTTCCTTGTTATTTCCCTTATTATTAGTAGTATTGTTGGTAGCAGCAGTGATTTGCGCTATACCTTAGTTACTAAACTGTTCTTATCTCAACCTGTGGGAGTTGCATTCTTTTGAGTCTCCTCCCCATCCCTCCGGGAGCAAGGGGAGGGCAAGAAAGGGGGGGTTGAGTGAGTGAACGAGCTGCGTGGCTGGGTTTAAACCACGACATCAATGCATACACACAAAAGAGGAAGTGGTTTAAATCTTCATTACTGACTGCCTTGTCAACTTCCTCTGTGTATTCAATCTTAGACGCATGAAACTACGATCTTGGAAAGTACTGTAACCACAGCAGACATCTGGAAAACGAGGCAGTTTCTGGAGCGTTCAAAGAGCAGAACCACACATCAGTTACTGGTTAGGTTTCACTTGGTCTTAAGTACTTCTACAGTGTGGAAGGGTGTTGCTCCTGTAAAAGAGCCATACAATCAATTACCTGAACCAAGGGGCCTCTTGGTGGCCCACTCTAAGCAGCTTTCGTGAAACTGATGAAGAGAACAAGGAAGTTTCAGATCTTTAAATTAGGCTTGATGCAGATTTTAGCCGGAAAGTTGGGCACGTAACAGGAGCAACATAAAGAAGACAGAGCAGCACATGTTTTCCAAGTGCTCTTTAATTTAAGATTCAGTTGCTGTTGTCTGGCCCAAACTCTGAGCCTCCAAAGACATGGAAAAAAGCAGACTTGGTTGGGACACATGCTGTCCTTGGGAGTGTGGAGAGCAATCTGCCTCTGCCAAGCCCTCAAGGGACAATCTTCTCTGAATGTTTCCGAGAACCGCTTTGATGGTCAGGCTTGGTCCCAGCACCCAGTGTATCCTCTGATTCCTTCCAAACAAGTTCAAGCTCTTGGAGTATTTCATTAAAGCACAGGAAGACAAGCAAGTAAAAATACCCAACCTGTTGTGCAATATCTGGTATCTCTTTCACTCATTTTCACTCACTGGATTACAGGATGAGTATTCACTGCTTGACTAAGTATAGCTATCCTTCACTATTGAACAGAAAAGATTTACTTAAAGAATAGGCTAGCAAAATCCTAAATATCCTGTGGAATTTATGTGAAGCTAAACACTTGATGTGTTTACCAATCTACAAAAGACAGACTGTCAAGCCTATCAGCCAGCCAGTAACAGCACTGGTTTGTCAGACATTCTCGGCTGATAAGAAGCATACTAGCATTGACCAGCCCTCACATAGCTCACCTCTTTGTACCTCAAGTATAAAAGGCTTGTCCAGGACAACACTCTCTTCCATAATGGTTAGCAAGTGAAGCCAATTGTAAAGGTAAGGGCATACCACAAATGACTAGTACCAACTGCAACAGACAGGAACTCTTTCACACTTTAGCCTTAGATCCAAAAAAACTTCCATCATTGCAAAGAATTAAGCCTAGTATCTCTGAGAAAGAAAAAATTTCAGCTGAGATGTCAATATTACAATGTTTCCAAACACTTGAAAACACTTACTGACAGCATTTACCATCTCTACATATTCGCAGGCAACAATTCTCATCTCACAGTACAAGCCACCTGTACCATCAGCCTGCTCATTCTGCCAATACAGCCCTACACTTCTCCAGCAGTTTGGTGTATATATCTTTACAGAAAGGCCAAAAGCTCCCTCCTAGCTCCACTCCCAGTGCCAAGAGATGTCTCCTTGATGCTCTACATAAAGGAATGCTGCTGGCTTTGCACTGAAGTGGAGATGCACTTGAGTAACAATACTAAAATAGGGCCTTCCCCAACCAACAGAGCCTCTGCAGTTTCAGTTGTTGCCTACCTAGCACAAAGAGGGGATTATATAGCATAGTTTATCAGTTAATAAAATTTAATAATATGCTTCTTATAAAACTCCCTTAAATTCTACTTTCCGGAGCATTCAACCTCACTTCTTGTGATCAGCAGACACTGACACAGAGCATGAACATCTAGATATATGCTGTGTATAAGTAAGCATATCCCCACACACAGAAAGAGGGCCTGTGGGATTAGCCCAAGGCCAGATGATGGGAAAGGCAGAGGTACAGCCTTTCAAGTTAAATGCTTTGTTAAGAAAAGTGAGTATGGCGACAGGAGCAATACAACAATATTGTCAGAGAGCTAACAGTCAGCATTCAAGGCACATAGTAGATTTCACCTTGTCCTGAGCAACACTTCTGATTTTCTTTAGCTCAAACTTCTTCAGAAGAGGTAGAGGGTCATGTAGTTTGTACCCTACTGTTTCACAGTATTAGAGAGAAGTGGCAGAATAAGGGAAGCACGAAACAACAAGGACACAGCTCCACTGGAAAGTTAGTAAAAAATATCACATGCACACATATATACCTAGAAGATGAGACAGCAAAGTGCTAAGATTGATAAATGAAATTTAATAGGCTTCAGAATACCTAAGAAAAAAAGCAAATTAAACAGAAATTATGTACTTTTTAAAAAGGGAAAAAACATCACATCTGTAAAAAAGGGCAACAGGGAAGAAAGCAGCAGCAAGGTCATATTTAGTGACTTAGCATTGTCACAGCTGACAGCCAACTTCAATTCCATGGAATCAGAATTATATAGTTGGTCACAGGCTGGATCAAGAAAGCAGCTGCTCTCCCTAGAATACTGCACCCAGGGGTAACTCATTTTTACATCTGGATCTAGCAGAAAGTAACCACTCACATCACTCTATGGCTAATTCCTCTACAGCTAAGTGAAAAGAGAAATGGAAAAAACAGAAGAGCACTTGGATTCAGTGTCTGGAGAATAGGCGGCACATCCTTCCCCTCTGCTCCCCGTGGACTTACTGGAAACTGTTTACACAGCAGAGTGGGCACAAAGCTGGCAGCAGCTCTGACAAAGCAGGCACCACCAAGCTGCACGCTGCTCTGTGCCAGCCTTGCCTGCACGGGGCTCTGTGCCAGATGTCTGCTCCACACAGCCCTTAGCTCAGGCTGGCCAGCCCTGCCATGCTGCGGGATGGCCTCACCTTGGGCTGCCGCTAGCCTGCTTCACAAGGGGGTGAGACAAAGTGTCAGTGCATCATGCGAACCAATGGTGATTACAGTGAGCTGATATCAGAGTGAAGGCTGCTGCAGGACAGCAGCCGCAGTTCCTGTGCCTCACCAGAGCTGTTCATGCATCCCGATTATAGCCTTTACCATGCTCTTGTCCCATCAATCAGAGTGGGTACACAGCAATGGGGCAGTGCAGCAAAGCTGTTGAAGGGCCCTGGGCAGGGACGGAGGAAGGGTTGCAGGTGCTCCCAGAGCGTGGCAGCACCCTGTTAGCTCATGGGATGTGCATTCTTGCTTGTTTTACAGGGAGTGAGTCCATAAACACTCCAAATGATGGTGTGTGAAATACATCAGCATGTGGCGGGGCAATAAACCAAGCTCCCATTGGCCTTTGCTAGGAGGAGCTGGCTGGAAATGCTGTGGCAGCCCAACATTAGGGGTCACCACCCCTTCTGCCATCCAGGGTACCCCCAGGAGCCAAAACTGAGCTGTAACTGTCCATGAGCCATCTTGGAACAAGAGTAAGCTTGTTCCTCTGCACTGGGATGCTGCCCAGAGCGCACACAGGCAAGGGCAGGCGGGGGCAACTCTGGTGCCAGGCACTGATGGCTCCAGGTAGCAGCAGAAGAGAGGCAGAGGCAGTGCCTTCAGCAAAGCCAGATCCAAACACAAGCACCTCTTCAACGAAAGGTTCACAGCCTGCAAGTGAAACAAGCCAGCCAACACCAACAGAGAACAGCTTCCTCAGCAAACCACAGCTTTATCTTATCTGGAGACCTTGTTCCAGCTAATTTAACCATTAGAGCAGAGCAGGTCTCAGCTGTCTCTGCCCTGATAGGAATCTGTGGGTGAGGCTCCATCCCAGAGCATCAGGCGCCAGTGCTCCCCTATGGCTTAGCAACAGCCCGCGGACAAACCTGGGCTGTCCCATTTGTTTGTTTGGATGCTGTTGTTATGGCAAGGATTTCCTCCCTGGTCCCTTGGCAAGAGCCAGCACCAGCTCCCCAGGTCTGTCCTCAGCACGTTTTGTGCAAGGTCCTTCCAGCCCTCAAGGACTTCCCAGGAGTTTCCTGAGTTCTTGGGTCAGGGTTGCAGGGTGAGAGCTCCTGAGCACACCAGAGCTGTGGGCACACGCTGCCTGCCCAAATATCCCCCTCGAGCAATTTGGCCCTGGTGATTACTGGGGTAATGACTGGAAAAGTCACTGGCATTTCAGCAGGCAGGGTGTGTAACATGAGCCGATTTGGGTTGTTTTGCTAACACAGCAAGAAAAAACAGCTATTTTCACGTGGCAAAACAGCCCATCTGCCAGGGTGACAGCCCCTGGCTCTCCTCCTGTCCTCCCTCAATGGAGTGGGGCAGGAGCTCCCATGCTTTTCACATCACAACCCCCAGCATGCCTGCACAGCAGGGAGACAATGCACCAGTGAAGGCATGATCCAGAGGCCTCCAGCCTGCACTTGTGCAAGTGGAGGGCCTGCTCAGCAGAGACAATTTGTTGTGAAATATGCCCTACCCAGCTCAACGTGGGACTCTTATTTGACAAGAAAATTACAGTGCAGCATAAAAAAGACCAGCAGAGGCTGGGTGGGAGCAGCCAGACATGTGATTCCATCAAAAGGCCTGTGAGATGCTTGTGGGAAGCAGCACAGGGTACCCTACAGTGGGGGTCAATGTGCCGCTCCCCCCATTCACCTTCCATTACCTCCGGATTTGCACACCCTTAATCCCATTACTGGCCATCCGGGAAAATAACAGCATGAACGTGGCTGTCAGGGCAAATTAGGCTGGGAGTAATTGGGAACAGCATGGCAGCAGGAGAGGCAGTGTGGGAGAGGGGGGCTTGGGGAAGGGCCTTGGAAAGGGCCACCACTGGGTGATGCTGGCAGGGGAGCCCAGCACCCTCACCACAGCCCTGCACACTCACCACCAGCCTGGTGCTGTAGGGGCCCTGAATGGTTTGAGCCCGTGAAACACACTTGCTGTTGTGCCAAAATCTGTGCTCACTGCCTTCCTGGATGCAGTGCAGGGTCCATCCCATGGTCCATCCCACCATGCCCGTTGGGCATGGGCAATCACACAGCCCTTTCTAGCAGAAACTGTTAAAGCGTTTGCAGCCTGGCCGAGGGAGCTGGCTGCCCACAGCAGTCACTTCTCTGGTCAGCTCCCAGCCTCAAGAGCCAGGGTGTGAATTACTATCCCACGGTTAGTATTACACTGCACGAGCAATAACAAACAGGGGAGCCCTGGGGCCAGCTCCCCAGGGTTTGGTGGGATAGGATGAGCCCTGCTGCTGGGAGAGCACAGGGCTGCCTGCGCAGGGCCACACCAGGGATGCAGCTGGGATTTCCATCCATGGGAGAGAAGAGCGGGGTAGCCCTCGCTTGCCTCTCAAACCTTTCCAAGTCCCAACTACATGGAAAAATCTCTAATTTCATCCAGGCATCGCTCCCCCAGTCTTTTCAAGTATGGTCTGGCCAAAGTCTCTGCTGCCATCTGCTCTTTTCTGCAAGCTTTCCATCAGCAGCAGCCCAAGGAAAACTCCTGGCTAAATCCTTCCCGGGGGAGGGTTTGGTGCATTTTCCTGGCACAGCCCTGGCTGTTTCTGTTGTGGCTATCAAATCCATCCAGGATCCTTGAGGAAGCAACGCCCGCTGCTTTGGGAGGCCGCCCAACATCCATGAGGCATTGCTCTGCCTGCTGGGAGATCACATTTGTACTGGGGGCTGGTGAGGAGTGTGGGCATGGCTCAGGGGCTGCTCCAGGGACCAATGCCTGGGAGCACCTTCCCAGGCCTGCCCTGGCATTGGGCACTCACCCAGTGGCACCATTTGCCCTGGGCTGGGTCTGGAAAAAAGGCTGTTGACACCACACCTTTTATTCCTGGTTAAAAATTCACTGGAGGTGAGACAAAGGGGAAAGGGTGCAGAAATGTTCGCTCTCTCCATCAGCAGACTGTGGTGCAGGGAGGGAAGAGGGATAGAGCTGCTCCGCTTTGCCGCACCCAAGCATCACAAAGGGCCAGGACAGAGCAAGAGAGAGGAGAGTGAGAGGAGAAGCCACAGATTTGCACACCCACTGCCAGGGAGCACACCTCCATCCCACCAGAACAAGTATTCCTCCCCCTGCCCCTGCTGCTCACCTCACCTGAAAACCAACCAGCAATACAGAGGCTGCTGCAGAACCCAGCTTATATCCAGGGGAGAAAATTCCCTAGCAGATACCCCCCAGAGCCTGCCCCAGCAGCTCTCCCTGTGTGACAGCCCAGTGCACTGCAGTGACAGGGGTTTTATAGCCCAAATCCTCCTCTGTTTTGTTTCATGCTGTTCCTCCTCCTTCATCCCTGTCTGTTCTTCTGCACCCTCTCCAGGACTTTAACCTCTCCTTCTGGGGCTGAGCCAAAGCCTGGCCAAGCCAGGGAGAGCCACTCCACTGACTTCAGGGAGTATCAGAGCCAGTTCTTCGCCCTTGCGGAAACAAGCTGTGCTTACTGGGTCGCTTTTAATATCCCATCTTAAATCACATCTTCCAGCACTTCATCGTTTTTTTGGCTCCTATTTATTGACTTCCCAGCAAATGCTTTAAGTCTGCCTTGCTTTACTCCCCAGCTGGGCTGCTCCAGCCCCTGGCACATCAGAGCCATGTTGCCAGCCACAGTTGTGTTATCCTGCCACCTCCCTGCGTTTCATGAGCCCCTCCTCACCACGATGCTGCATCTTCCTTCCCTGCATGGACTAGCTCAGACGTTATAGCACAGGCCTGCCCTCATCCTTCCTTCCCCCAGGAAGTCTCTCCCTGGTGTTTTCCATGTGTGCCGCCTGCGGTGCCCCTCTAGATCCATCCTCTGTGCACTCACTGGTCCCTTTTCTGGGTCCCTAAGGACAGTGCAAGGAATGCAGCCCTGTTTGTGGTGGCACAAGCACCCTCAGCCTTCTGCTGAGAGACATCACTAGGTGACAATCCTGCTCCTCCCGCGGCTGAGAGATACCTGTGCTGGCACCCATCACCGGGGCTGCTCTCACGGCAGCTGGTGGGATCCCTGCCTGTGCCCGGCCAGGAGCTGCAAGGCACAGCTCCCTCTCTCAGGAGATTGGGTAACTGCCTAGAACAAATTCACAGGGCTTGGGGGATTTCCAAGCAAAGCTGAATCCACTTTGTCCTCTGTTTTCCCCTGTACCCTGGAGAGCATGTCTGCAGTCAGCAGAGCCCTCCAACCTTTTCTATCCCACTAGCAAGTAAGTCTGAGCTGAAGAAAAATACAGTACTTGACATCCCCGAGGGGAAGGATGTTTTGCAAGCCTCAAGTAAAGGAGCATTTTCAGCTCACACAGGCCTCCCAAAAATAAACACAAAAATGCACCAAGGATTAGAGGCCAGAGCTGCCTCCTCTGCTCAAGCAAAGTGCTTGACTCTGCTGTGTCAGTGCCCTGGTCCTCTCACTGACCCAGCAGCACAGGGATAGCCCTGACTCCTCTGAATGCACACAGATAACCTCACATGGGATTCCAAAGCCCTGCGGCATCCTTCAGCTTCCTGGCCTTAACACCCCTGCTGTGGGTTCTCACTGTACCTGCCACAAGGGGTGCCCAACCCCCCACCACATCAGGGTGGGGGGACAGAGAAGAGACATCACCCACCTGGAGCCTGAGCAGCCGGGTTGTCCTCTTTGGGTTAACAGGAAGCTGTGATGGATGCTGGCTTCCCAGCACTCCGTTGCGCAGCAGAGCTGAATTTTGTCTATTTTTAATTTCATTGCATCCCCCCAGTGAAACTCTCATGGGGAAAAGAAAATGTAGGCAAAAAAAGAGAGGAGGAGGAAAAAATGCCAGCCCCAAACCAAAACAAATTCTTGTGTTTGATGGCTGCCGCCTGGGAGCAGGCAGCAACAGGGATGCTGTACCTGCCCTGCCCCGCCCCATATCCCTTCACACCCACAACTAACCCAAGTACCAACCATTAGGGCATCCCATCCCTGCTACCCCAAACAGACTTCCCATCTCAAGACCACACGCTTAACTAGTCCCAGCACCCCTGCATCAGCTCTTTCCCATCACACTCTGGCCTGATGGTGCCCAGCTTTTCCCTACACTGAGCATCCTGCCCAAAGGTGCTGGGAAGGGAGCCTGCGCTTGGCCTGGGAAGAGAATTTAAACAGGGCCTGTTGTGATAGGATGAGGGGTAATGGTTTTAAACTACAAGAGGGGAGGTTCAGGCTGGACACGAGGAAAAAATTCTCTACAGTGAGGGTGGTACAACACTGGCACAGGCTGCCCAGAGGGGTGGTAGATGTACCATCCCTCGAGACATTCAAGGCCAGGCTGGATGTGGCTCCTGTGCGGCCCTTCAGGGAAACTCCCTGCTGCAGGAGATTGCCACAGGCTAGCAAAAAGGTTGGCATATTAAGCTCGTTAATTAATGACGGTAAATAATTGATTGCAGCAAGAGCTGGATTTGTGCCAAGGCCTTCTCCAGGAGCTGTGTCAGGTCCCAGATGGGATATGGGGATCCCACCACACCTGCTGCTACATGGGGCAGATTTGGCAAAGTTTGGCCAAGAGTGCACAGCTCTCTGTGCGGGTTAGGGAAGGAGCCGGCAGTGACACCACTCTGATTCACACAGCAGACTTGATCCCTAAAGCACAAGAGGGGTCACGTCTCTATAGAAATCCTGCCAAAACATGAACACACAGAACCCATTCCCTGGCCCGGGAACCCATTGCCGAGCCCTCTGTGCCTGGGAAAAAGCTGCGTGCTGCTGGAATCAGTTCTGGGAGAGGGAAAACCAGCAGCTCCTGCACCCACTGCTCTGAGCCTGCGGGATGCCACTGTGGCCAAACGCTGCCTATAGGAACGACGCATGTGCAGAGCCAGTGGTCCCATTCTGCAGTGCCCACTGCATTTCCTAGCCATGCCCAGATGAGGAGTGAGGCTGGGTGCTGTGGCTGGTACCCACCACCCCTCTCCTGCACAGTGATGGAGCAGCTCCAGGGCTGAGGCTGCTACAAGAATGAAGATATTATAGGTGGGCACCATGACCCTGTTTTCACCAGAAAGTGGGACTGATGGAGTGCCTGCATCCCTGGGGGCACAGCCAGTCCAGCGGGGCTCTTGCAAGGACCTGCCAGAAGGGACGAGCTGGAGCAACAGTTCCCAGAGCCAGTGTTTGCCTTGGCAGCCCCAGCCTCTGTGCCTTGTTTTCCAGACACCGAGCTCCTAGGGGGAATAGCTCGATGTCTAAAACCAGGCCTGGCAGCCAGGTTGGTATCTGGCTGGGGACGTGGCAGCTCCAAGGGGTTAGGGGGAGTGCTTCATGCCTCCACACTGCAGTCCTGCCCCTCTGCCTCTGGGCTGGGCTTTCCAACTGCAGCCCTGCTCAGGCACTGAGCCTGCTCAACAAACCTGGTCTGGGGAAACAGTGTCACTTGCTACATCACATTTCTCCGTTAGTTTTCCACCCTGCAAAGCCAGGGAGGATCCCATCCCGGCCACAGGGCCAGCACAGCCTCCTACAAGCCCATCCTTCTCACAGCCCAGAGAGTAGCCATGGGTTGTGCTGCACCAACAGCAGTCTGGCCTGGGCAGCTTGGGCTCAGCTGGGGCTAAGGCTGCTGCTGCGTGGCACACACAGCTTCCCCACCTCCACCCAGAGCTGAGCTGCACAACACATCTCTCAAAACCTTTATTGTCAGCAAATAACAAAAGTCAGCCCCGTGGCAGCACAGGGAGGCCAGAGAGAGCAGGGTGCTGGCACCCCAGGGCTCATGCCCTGGTGGGTTCCCTGCACCAGCCCCCTCCCCAGCCTCCTGGGCAGCAGCGGGGCTGGGTGTGCACAGGGGGGACGGGTGAGGCAGGGGGCACGTGTCATTCTCCAAAGCGAGGGGCACAGTTACAACTGCTTATAAATAAACAACATCAATGGGAAAACTCCAGCTCTGTGGAGCAGGCGGGAATCTCGTTGCCGAGCCGCCAGCCCAATGCGATTTGCCCTCCGAAGGTGGGGAGCAGCCCACTGCCCCAGGGCTGCAGCCACCAGGTGCTCCCCCAGCATGAGCTCTACCCCAGCATGGGACCAGGCTGGGGGACACCAGCCCAAACTAGGTAGCAGGCCAGGCTGGGCACCTGCCTGGGTGGACATACAGGGATGCCCTGGGGATGCAAGGATGGGGATGCAGGGATTGGGGCTGGCGACAGGTGCTGGGAAGAGTGAACCAGGGCATGGAGCCTGGGAGGTGCCAGGAGAAGGGCAGCACTGCCAGATGGACCACAGCTCTCAGTGACATATATTTCCCAGCGGCTGGCAAGGAATGGGACTGGGTGCCCTGACCACCAACTTTCCCAAGTGCTGTGGGACACCTTCCCTGCTCTATCACCCTCCCATGGTGGGACTTCAGCCACCCCCTTCTCCCACTCTCAGCGCTTCAGTTGCCACCAGCCACCCCCTGCACATGGTGACATTCCCACACACCCCCACTGCCTCCTGCACTCAGGGACTGCTGGGAAGGCTGAGGAGGGCAGAGCGCATTGGGAACCATCAGCGATACCTTCTACCTTTAAACACTGAAGCTTATATTAGAGACTATGATATATAACCCTGTGGGCAGGGCTGTCCTGCCCTGAGTAGAGACAGCAGAGAGCACAGCTCTGTGGCCAGCCTGGTGAGGGTCTGCTCCGGCTGTGAGCAGGAGGTTAGTACAGGGGCACAGAGCAGGCGGGTGGGCAGGCGGACACCGTCTAGGGCTGGTTCTTCGCCTCGGGGTCTTTGTCGTAGATGTAGCTTCCCACACCTCCGGTGTTCACACCTGCACAGGGGGAGATGAAGGAGGGTGAGGACCTGAACAGGAGGGTGGCACGCTTCAGGGATATGTCCCCTCTGCGCATGAGCAGCGAGCTCCCTATCCCACATGTCCGCAGGCACTCACCCTTTGGCCCAAAGAGGATCCCGTAGCAGGGCTTGTGGCAGTACGGTTGTCCATCATGCTGTGCAGGGCAGAGAGAGCAGCATGTCATCTGGAGTGGGGGCCCAGCACCCCTAACACCTCACCCCCCACCCCCCCACAGGTTGCAGGGACTGCTTCTGCCAGCCCTGCCCTGCCCTCTTGCAAAGGCAGGGGCTGTCCCATCAGCACAGCACAGCACAGCACAGCGCAGCTCAGCCATGCCCCATGGCATCCCCCACGCACGCTGCCCAGGCTCTCAGGGCCAGGACATCCTTACCTCGGCATGGCCCCCAGGGGTCAGGGTCTTGCTGCAGCGCTCACAGCGTAGGCAGGGACGGTGCCAGTCCTTCCCCAGTGAAGTCACCTTCTCAGCTACAGTGGGGACAAGGAGGGAGGGTCACGCTCCATGTGCACACATGCCCCACAGGGACAGCACTTCTCCATATGAAATCCTGAGGCAGCCCTGCGCACTCCAGCCTCCCACGTTTCTCCCACTCCTCTGCTGCCCTGCAGGTGACAGATGGTGGCTACTAAGACCACACCACCCACCTGGGAAGTGACAGCAGGGGACATGGTGCAGATGAAGCCCTGCACCCAGGAGCTCCTCCAAGAGGACCCATTCCTGCAGGCTCCTTAGGCACATCCCTCTGTGCCCCCAACCCCATCTCTGAGCCAAAACTCCCTCCCAGCCCCTCTACATGCCCCAGAAGTCCTGCACGGAGCCCCAGCACCATGGGACCATGTCATCCTGGGGCATGTATCCACTGCCCGCTCGCCACCTTACCAAAGTAGACTCTCTTGCCGCAGCGCGGGCACATGTTGGGCTCCCCAGTGAAGGTGGTGACACTGGAAGCTGGAAGGAAACAGAGCATGGACATGGGAAATGGAGGGACATCTCAGCCAGGACACATGGGTGCGGGGGACTCCCACAGCATCAGCAAACACTGAACACCAACACTGCCCATCCTGCCTGCCCCTCACCTTTGCTGGGTCCCTTGGGAGGTGCAGCATTCACCTTCCTCTCCTCCACCTTCACCGGGTGCTCGATGGGTCCCGGCGCAGTCTGCCCCTCTATCTGCGGCTTCTCATAGATGTAGGACCCAGCACCACCAATGTTCACCCCTGCAGAGGGGCAGAGAGAGGCTGCTGTGGTCTGGGAGCACTTGGAGTTGCCATCCTCCCCCCAGCCCTCTGTCCCACCTCCCCAAGCACCACTGAGCCACAGGGTCACTGCAAACACTGCTGCATGTCAGCCCCAGCCTGCTTTGGCCTGGTCTGGCTTTCTCCAGCCACATCTGGGATGGGATTGCAACTCCACCTTCTGTTTGAATTGGATTTTGGCTTATAAATGTAAAAAAAAAGGGACAGCTGTCAGGACGGATCCCTGTCTCAAGCCGCTCTCCCTCTGCACAAGGGGATGGCAGGGCTGGGACTGTAACTGCTGGCTTGATGCTCAGCCCATGCTAGCTTGGCTCCAGGGGTACTTTCAGGGCCACAGCTCCTCATCAGCAGGGCTGAGGGGACCTGGCTCCTCCTGTGGCCCTGGGCACAACCACATGGGGAGAGCACGGACCTACCTTTGGGGCCAAACAGTGTGGCGTAGCAGGGCTTGTGGCAGAAGGGCTTCCCATCATGCTGGGGAGAGAGAAGATAGTGTTAGAGTGCTGAGTGGTGACCATGGTTCTCTCGGGATCACTTCCATCCCCACTGGTGTCCAGAGACCACCATGGCCATGCCTACACCCCAAAATGCACCCAGCCTGCGGGTCTGCCAGTGACAGGCTAACCCAACCTCAGCACACAAGGATTCTGCCTGCATCAAACACTGGCTGTTCTGCACATGCCATACAGCGGGGCTGGAGCACCAGCACCCTGTGCCACTTCAGCATCTCCAAGCCACAACCTGGCTGTGTGCCACTCAGTAAAGTATCACTTTGCCAGTTAAGCATCCTGTGCACACTCGGACCGTTATTAGGCACACAGAGCACCATGGCTACCACCAAAATCTGCCTCCCCCTCGCCTTGGTCTGAGATCAGAGGCCCCATGCAGGCAGGCACTGGTCCCAGCCCAGCCACTATCAGCCCCACTATCAGCTGGGGGAGATTTATCACAGGAAGGCATGAAGCAGGCGATAAGCCCCAGAGCTCCCTGTAGGCATTCCTCATGGGCCAACAGGAACCAAGTCCAAGAGAAAAGAAAGAGCCTTTGTAGCTAGGGCAGGGGGCCAGCAGGGCTACCTCACACACTGCCCTGTGTGGAAAAGCCACTGGGACCCAGGCAAGAATCTACCCATTGCCTGCTCGGCTCCATTCAGCATCTCAGCCCTGCTTCCTGCCCTGTGCTCCTGCCCTCCATCCCCTCTGCTGCAGGAAGGGATGCCTTGCGCAAAGCGGCAGGGCAGCAGCTGAGCAGAAGCCATGTCCTTTTCCTCGTCTCCCCAAACGGTCCCATGCCAAAGGCAAGGGCTAAGAGCAGCCAGGGCAAGGCTGGGGAGCAGGCAGGCAGCAGGCTGGTGGCAGGCAGCTGTAAAACATTGCCAGGCATAAACATCAGTGTGCTTGCTGCGTTACCATGCCGGGGGGAGGTAAACATTTAGCTGGTCTCCCTGCAACACCTTTCCAACCCTGCCGGACACACTGACTTGAAAGGAGGGAGAAAAAGCAGGGAAGGGCCAAATCCTGCTTCCGGCACAGTTGGTGGGGGCTTGGCTGCTGTCCCCACGGGAGCAGAATCTGGCCTTATATGGAGAAACAGCAAATCCCCCGGAGTTAACCGAGCCGAAGCACAGAGCCACCCGTGCAGCCCCATCGTCCTTCCCACAGGACGGCCCCGCTCCCCCAGAGCTGCCGCTGTCCCTGCCGCCTGCTCCCAGCTGTGCCGCATGCTAAAACCCTGCTAAAGAGCTGGTGACACGCTGGCACGACAGGCACTGCGCTAAACCCAGGGCACCGCGTGTCACGCTGGGGCATTGCACAACAAAAGCACAGTTGCTCCCAGGCCCGAGCACCTGCCACCACCAGCGTGGCACCCTCTCGACCCCGAGCAGCCGCGGTGGTATCGCACTCCAGCACAAGCACCGGGGCACCAGTGCTGAGCTTGCGCCACCACAGCAACCCCCGCATCCCCAATATTTGGTGTTTCTAACCACACTACAGTGCGAGCTCTTATTTCCTGCATGACTGAAGTCACCACGATGCACAAACAAGCTTGCCTGGTACACAGAGCAGCTTCAAGTGCTTGCCGGGGCATGCGTGCCCTGCCACAGGCTGCCTGTGAGCCCACATCAGGGTGGCACAGCTGGGCCACAACACGTGGTGCCAGCACCACTCTGTGGCTCGCCCAGGACTGTGCACAAGAACTCAAGCACCACTTGTCGCAGCAGCAGCAGCGCTTGAAGCCACGGTGTGTGCTCCTGGACTTGTGACCTGCACGGACAATCCATCCGCGTGGCACCGGGTACCTGCCCCTGCCATGTTCCTGGGACTCTCCATCCCTGGGGTACTGAGGAGCCCACCAGGACACCCTGCATGGCAGCACAGCTCCTCCACCCCCTTCACCCCGGCGGCTCTTACCTCAGCGTGCCCGCCTGGGGTCAGGGTCTTGTTGCAGCGCTCACACTTCAGGCAGAACTTGTGCCAGTCCTTGCCCAGGGAGGACACCTTCTCGGCTGCAGGGAACACAAGAGAGCAGTGAACAACTGCACAGCTGCTGCTGAAGCCCCTGGGGAAACCAAGCTCCAGGTACCACGGGAGGCTGTGCTCAGAGGGAGCTGCATCAGCCACACTGCAGGGGCTGCACTGTTGAGGCCATGGGCATGGGACCCCTCAGCCTCTGCCTCCCCCCAAAGCCAGTTCTGCCATTGCACAGATGCTCTTTCCCACGCGTCAATCCAGCAACGGTAGCATTTTCCTTTCTGCTCCCTACATCTATTTTTACTCATCACGTTACCCGGGCTGACCTTGCTCCCATTCAAATATTTAGTGTTACCATGCCCACCCCACCCATTAAGTCATGCCTCCCCACACACACCCAGCCTCTTGGGCTCCCCAGGGAGCCTCCCCCCAGTTCCAGCCCTCAGCCAGAGCTGCCCTCGGTGCTGCTCCCATGCCTGCATCCAGCCATGAGGAGGGGACCGCAGACAGCTTCCAGTGCCACCAAGGATGGATGTTTGGCCCCAGAACACACCCGTCTCTGGGTGTGCGGGTGCTCCCCAGGCCAGCCCAGGAGCAGGCAAGATGTGCAGACGGGTGCATAGGCACCATCCCTGCATTACCCCGGGGTGCCACGAACCTGCAGAGCAACTCGCTGCTGGCACTGAAAACAGTTTCAAAGCACCAGTGGGAAAATTCATGGAAGGAAACTGCTTTGAGACCGGTTACACAAATGCACCTCCTCGGGCCAGCCCCGAGCTGTACGTCTCCAGCATCACCTGGGAGGTAGCACAGACTGCCGGTCCTCATCCTGCATCCCTGGCCTCCTGCTGTCCCCTCTCTCCTCAGCTCCTGGGAGGGTGGCCACTGGCCCATGCCCCCCACTGATTCCCATTCTCCCTTTCACTCCCACATAGATGTGCAAAGACAGCTGGAAAACAGCATGATCCTGTTAAAGCCACTGTAAAACTAAATCAGAAGGGCCAAATAAAATATTTAACAAGCAAATAAAAGTGCAACCAGAGCCGGCTCTACTCCACAAGACCTCCTTCGTGATGGTGGGGTTCCCAGCCCTTCTTCCCACAGAAGACTGCAGCAAATGTCACCTGTTTGCAGCAGTTCAAGATGGGGGTCAAGAGCTCCCCAAGGGCAGGTCCTGGCTTCCAGAGCCGCCACCCTCCTCTCAAGGCAAACAGCTGCGTCCGAGGCATGCCACAGGGCCAAGATAAGCTGAAACAACTGCCCTCACCACCCACAGAATCAACCCTGGCGCAAAGCACGGTGGCTGGTAGCAGATGAGGACAGAGTAAGGGAACAGAGCTGAAGCCATCACACTGAGGTGCAGGGGGGAGCCCCATGAGCATCCCCAATTTAGCATGTGGACAGAACACTCAACCAGAGAGAGAAACAGAGCACGATGGGCTGAAAGACGAGGCAGAGGCTTGGGGACAGAGAGCTCTTGGCTTTGTCACAGCAGATGCATAGCCAGGCTGTGCCTTGGCGGCATCATCCCCAGCTTCCCCCAGCATCTTGACCCAGCAATGCCATGGCCCCGGGTACAAAGCAAGGAGGAAACTCCTGGCGGATGTTTTCCAGAGGCCATTGCAATTACAGCTGGCCACAGCCCACGCCATCTCCTCCTACCCCCGTGCGATGAAGTCCCCGTCCTGTTT
>JBCJKH010050043.1:0-19788 GCA_039877255.1 Loriculus beryllinus | reverse complement strand
ACCTGACCAAAACTAGGCAAAGGAGTATGCCATACCATAGAACATCATGCTCAGCAGAGAAACTGGGGGGAGTTACCCAGAAGGCCCAGATTGGTGCTCGGGTCAGGCTGGGTATCAGTTGGAGGGTGGTGAGCAATTGCATTCTCTTCCTTTGTTGTTCCCCATATTGTTATTATTATTGGTGGTAGCAGCAGTAGTTTTGTGTTATACCTGAGTTACCGGACTGCTTTTATCACAACCCATGGGATTTACATTTCTTTCGGTTCTGCTCCACGTCACTCCAGAAGCAGGGGGAGAAGAAGGTGGGGAGTGAGTGAGAGGCTGCGTGATGCTGAGGCTGGGCTTAAAACACAATATCCTTCCTCACTAGGGCAAGAATGTAAAAAAAAAAAAAAAAAGGAACTGAACAAAACCTAAACCTGGATTTTACGAGAACACATATGGATAATTCAGTAACCAGAAATGATGTGGGAAGACTGAAGAAAACCAAAAGACCTTCACACAGACTACTATCTCCAATAGAAGAGATGAGGACTGTTGCTGGTCTCTAAAAGAGCCATCAGTGCTCCTACAGCCACAAATAATTTTACCTTACCCATTCATTGGTACGTGCTAAAGAAATCTTGCAGAAGTCAATGGAGTCCTTAAAGTGTACAGCCACTGAAAGAGGCAGTGAGGGAAAACAATCCCTCAAATTCTGAAAGAAATTCTATATTTCATATTTCAATATGGTGCTGCACATGCTGAAACATAAAATAGATACATAATGGCTTAGGAGCAATGCTGAGCAGAGTAGTAAAAGGGCTTACAGCAAACAACATTAGATACATTCAAGATTCCAGCTGTGTTCTACAAACAGAATATGATAACAAATTTAGGCTTTTTGTAAGTGTAAAACCAGAGTAAGTACCACTATAACATATATTATACTTACTGAAAAGAGATGATCAAAATACAAAACAAATTGTAAGTATGAACATATACCCTTGTAAGATCTAAAAACTTCTTTTAGGACACTTTTCTTTGTTTTTATTTTTAAATTATTCCTGAAGTCTTGCTTGTACCTGATGATGCAGCATGGGTGCAGATGACTTTTTGTAGAACTTTTTAAACAAAGCAGAAGATTATTTGGTTTTGATTACTTTTCATCTTCCTAGTACATTTATTTTTTCAGTGGAGATATTTACTAATTTCTTCAAGTAATGAAGAATTTTCAAGTCCTATTCAGTAAAGTATGTGAAATCTAACGTTCACTGTAAACCAGATACACTGATTTCTCATAAGAAATCAACTTGTCTGCTTCAAATTGCCTATGGAAAATGAACATATATCTATTAACTCATACCAAAAATCCCCAAATTATAAATTTTCATGTTTTTAAAAATGTTGTATTAAATAGCATTAGGCTTGGTTTTGTGAAGTTATGCTTTGTAATTTGATTTTGGTGAAAAAAACCCAAAACGAATAAACCCAACAAAAACATTTTTCTATAGTCTGAAAAAAAAAAAAACCAAACCAAAAATTAAAATCAGATAACATTTTTAAAATCAACAAATCCCCATTCTTAGCAGCATTCAAGTCCAGACTGAATGCTGCTTTGAGCAACCTGGTTTAGTGAAAGGTGTCCCTGCCCATGGCAGGGTTTGGAACTAGATAATCTTTAAAGTCCCTTTCAACCCAAGCCATTCTATGGTTCTACGTTCTATGCCTCACTTCGCCATGAGTATGTACTTAACTCTTAGTCATTAGTTCCCTGTGGGACTAGTCAAGTTCCAATATCTTGCATAGACTAACTAAGCATAGTGAGTTTTTCTGTTACTGTTTCTATTTTCCACTGGGAGGAGTGTCTCAGGCCTCCTCACAAATGAGTTGTACAAAGGTTGAGTCTTCTAAAATTTGAATACACAGTGATGTTTGTGCTCAATTGTTCTCTTCATCTTGCCATTTTTAAACAAAAATTGAAGCCAGATCTTTTTCCCTTTGGGAAGATGAATGGTACTTACTAGGGAATGTTATTTATTTGCAGATACTGTTTGCTATGAGGAAAATCCCAGAGAGTGAAATTTGTAAGCCAGAACCTGAATCAATTGTAAGTCTTTCTGTAGATTAAATGTATTATTTTTTCATGCAGTTTTTGCTGATGAGATAAAATTTTAATGGCCATTTTTATTTAATTTCACTGTATCAAAGCCACCATAAACTTTTATTTACTCACCAAAACTGCCCTTCCCTAAACAGGAGCATACTAGAAACTCAGACAGGGTGCCCATTTGACAACTCTGTAACATGAGATTGGAAAGAACTACACTTTTAACCAGGTTACGAAACCTTTCCATGTGTCTCCTCTTCTTCCCTTTAACTGAGCAGAGAATTTTGATACAGCATACTTCTTGATAACATGAACTGCTTCAATCCAGTTCTGTTTCTGCCACAAGAATCTCTATTTACACCTTGCCTCTCACAGTGGAAATACTGTTATATTGATAATGGATGCTCTTCCCACAGGATGTTCCTGCTTTGCCCATCACTACAACCTTCTGGGAGAGGAACTTGCCATCTGTGCCAGGCCTGCTAAAGCTGATTGGGTTTTCCACTTTCTTTGCCTTTGTGACTGCAGCTGGGTTATTTGCCTGTAAAAAGGGACTTCTAGTTCGAAACTGAAAAAGGTGCCAATGCAAAGCCTCATACTTGAGCAGTTTGGGGTTTTTTTCAGAGGGTTGGTTTTTTTTTTTGGCATGTACTTCCCTGTCTCCAAAATCAGATCAGGACTGGGGAAAAGAAGGCACTAGAGGGAAGAGGCTGAGGGGAAGGGATAAAGGAAGGGGATTGAAAAAGAGCCCCTTGAATTCAGGCCTACTTCTAGCAGCTCCTTTTCGGTTGTTGAATTTGTAGGATACCGTGTCAAGCGTTATCACCTTGAGGTTTTTGTCCATGTCCCAGAACAGAAGTGGCAAAAATCTTCTCCAAAGCCTGTTCTGGTGAGACTTCCAAATGTTTTTTACACTTATACCTGAATCAGACCCTGAACTCCAAGTCTACGCAGGCCCTTCCATCTCTAGTTATAAACAAAGGATTTCTGCCTTCCTGTGTGGTAGGCTGAGAAAAGAAATCCAGAGCTTAAAGAATAATTAATTAGTTCATGCAGATTGCATGGATCTTTTGTAAGGATCTTTTTAAAGTTTTTATTTTTCACCCCGATGTCCAGAGCCCAGGCAGAACCTAACAGACAAGTGAGGCTAAATCTATCCATCCAAATTATTCAAGTGTGGCCACAGGTTATTGGCATATCCGGTGGCATGTTTGTCCTACAGTGACTTCAACAACAATGTTTTTACTGCCTTTGGCAACGTGGTTGAATTTTAGGCTCCACAGCTTTGTTCATAGTGCCTGGAACATCAGAGTTCATCCACCCTGTGCAGGATTGAATCTCTTCTGCCTAGCAAATTGGCAGGTTTCAGACAACAGCTGATATGTGCAGCAGTATGGCAGACCAGGCTGTTGGACCTCAGAGTACCAATGTACAGATACAACCTTTCAAATCTTTTTTGCCCTGTCTGATATCTCTTTGCTACCAGGGTCCTCTTTTTAGCTCCTTATGTTGCTGCAAGATAACAAGAGAACAAATTAACCTCTGCCTACCCCAACAAGCTGTGAAGATCTCCATTAAAAACCTCTTTTACATATTTTTTTCATGCCACCTTCCTTTCTTTTGTCTACTTTAATTTACACTTTGAACACCTTGAGGCTGTCTCTTTTGCCTGGTAGGACACAATGGACTTGAAAATCTAATGTGAGCATTAGAACAATTCAACAAAAACCTCAACTTCACTGCTATCCAACACTTGCTTCATGCTGAACACTGCTTAGCTGATTCAGAGCTTCAGTCTCTCCTAACAACCATGTTGATGGGATTAGCACTTCCACTTCTGCCTGCTGTGCTGTGTTATACTGACTTTGCACTTTTGGCAACTAATGAAAGACATAAATGATAGAGAGATCAGAGAACCATGGAAAGGATAGTCACATGCAAGTGCTCTGCCCTCCCTAGCTTGGTACCTTTCAAGCAACATAAAAAAACAATAGAAAAGAGAGGGGGAACCCCAACCGCATAACCTTATATGCCTACCTGTAAACATGAAGCTACCTTGTTCTCAGTATTTCTGCTGGTTTACAGCTGCACAAGTATAGTTAAGAACAGGATTGGGTGCACATGAAGTCTGAGGTGTCTGGAATTTTTCTGAGCCTGTTTGCTGCATTCCTCCCTTCAGTCAGTGCTGATTTATATGTAAAATATTACATTGTAAGAGAAAGCCACGGAGGGAATGACAATAATATATTTAGCAATTAGTGTGAGCAGAAGGCAGAGGAACTGTATCACCAATCTCAGGCAGACTTTTTGGGCTACCATCGGATCTTGCTTGTGCAAAGTGGTACTTCATTCTCCAAATAGTCCCATGGAAATCCACTGAACCACTTATAAAGCTGTAATATTTGTTAGCAGCACATCGGTTTCTGGCCCCTAGGTTTCATTCTTTTTAACTTGATGTGCCATTTAAAAATCTTCTTGTAGCAGCAGCTTGGATTTTATCACAAATGAATATCCTCATAACAGCCTTTTAAAATGCATAGGGGAACTTTTCAGACATAAAGATCTTTAAGTCAGAAGAACAGTGCAACAGTGTACATATGGCCTTTCTCATTGTATCACACAGAGCAGTAATTGGCTGGGACATTTGCCTGCCACAGAGTGCTTCTATATGGCTTTCTCTCTGTGATTTATTTACTAAGTGAATTACGAACTGAAAGCTGAATGGGTAAGTTCAGAGCTTTTGTAACTCAGACAATTCTCAGGCCAAAAATAAACATAAGAACCTAAATTTGGGAAGATAGTTTTAAAGTGTTGGCCCAATATTTGTAAGTGCTAGACAATGAATACATACTTAACATATAAAGAACAGATGATTTCTCTGCCAAAACTGTTTGGAATTCAAGTCGTGCTTCTGCCCTAGAAATAGCCTGCAGGTCTCTAACGGGGAGCAAATCCATGAAAGTAATGAGGATAAATTGGTTTTATTCATGTCTGATATGTGTAATTCTTTTCTTTGCTCCTGAATCTGGCAGAGGTTTTTCCCAGCCTAACAAGACAATGTTGTGTGTCATAAGGGCAGAAAAGCCAAGGAAAAAAAGAAGTTAATTATAGTTAGAACTGAACTGAATCACAACCAAAGCTTTTAATGAGAAATAAAATGTATATAAACCTTTCTTAATCTTAGTTTCAAGTGAAACAAAACTAGGAAAAAAAGAAAAACACAAAACATTTCTTCTGTTATTCTGCTGCAACTAAAGGTATGTGCATCTTAAAATCTCAAATTTAATTTGGATTCCTTGAGGTTTCTAGCCAAATCTGATGGAGCTGGGAATTCTGAATTGCAGCATCTGTATTAGCACTCAAAAATCTCTGTCTTCCTTCATTCCAGACTGCCAAAGCCTTAGGAATACTCTCTTTGTATTTACAGCTGTGTCTTGCTGTGATGATGCTGTGGAGCTTATCGCCACCATGGGATTAAAAAGAAGGATTTGCTGCTGTTTTCTCGACATCTTCCACATAAAAGGAATATGTGGCACTTCGTGTATGTGGATGCCAGTGTGATGAGAACATTGACAAATGTACGTAGAGAATCAAGATGCTTCACTATGGGTGGAGGGAAGTGCTAGCACTGGCTTACATTTTTGAAATTCCTTTGTGCCAACCCTTCAAAGAGAGGAATGAAGTCTGGTTTAATGGGTAACCAGTCATGATATATTATTAATTTCTTAACATGTTTGATGAGAAATCTGCTATCATGAAAGTTCCAGCAGTTTACCAGCTTCATAGAATGTATTCTAGAACAACCATGGAAATAATCATATTGTCTCTTATGAACTGATTTGTGTTATCATGCGTATTTTGTAAGGCTCTTAAGAGTTCTGATAGCAACTGTATATTGCAAGGAATGTTGGGTAATGGCATGAAAATCTGTGTTAACCAAAGTGCTTGAAAGCTAACTGTATAAACTACAATAACAAGGCGGTGAGAGATCTGAGGAAGCCCCTTGTCTTTGCTTTAACTACTGTGTTTTTTTTCTCAATGCTGATTTTGACTCCAAATAGCACATCTACTGTCAGTACAACAGTTGATGTTTGCAAAAGATGTATTAATCACAATTAAGTATATGCCTGAGCATTGTCCATCACTGAAGGTTTTTTGGGTTTGGTTTTTGGTTTGTTGTTTTTGGTTTTTTTTTGAGACATGAAAGAAAAATATTTTTGAGAAAGAAGGAATTGCATGTCCTCCAAAAGTACTTGGGTGCAAAAGGAAGCCAGGGTGAAATGACAACAGATCTGCCCCTGCTCTCAGGCAGGAAGCAAAGCCACGTAAATTGCAGATTGCAAATGCTCACAAATAAACCTGACCTGCATTTAAATGAACTAACATTACCTCTCCCATCTCCATGACCTTGATCTTACAATCTGTTATTCACTAGAGATAAAAATGTGATGGCCAAAGCAGTCTTGCTTTCCAAGTATCTCTGCAGTCAAGTTGTTTAGGCGTTGTCATAGGCTGCTGCTTATAGCGTGTCTGCTGTGGTCATGTACAGGTCAGTGTTCAGTGATGCCTGCCTCTGTGTTTTGGAAAAAAAAGAGTGATTTCACTGTGCAGGAATATATATACTGTGTGTGTGATGAATTTGTGCCTTTTATAACTGTAGCATATTCTCAAGTGCCTCTGTGGTGACTGTCTCCCTTGGTTTCCTTCTTAAGCTCCCTTTTCAATAGACTGCAGATATTTTTATCTGACAGCTGTGAACTTTTTTTAACCTTAATTAGAATCAATAAATATTGTCATGTCACACTTACTGTTTGAGGCTTTTCTTTTGCGCAAGTTCCTTTTGACTTGGTTGTGATGGTTATTACTTAGTAACCCAACAGTCTGCATTTCATACTGAAGCCAGTGAGGTATCTTCAGCTTTTCTCATTTAAGACAGCACTTTAAAGAAGGAGAGAAGGATTAAACAAACCAAACAACCCCCCCCCCCATAAAAATAATAAAAAAAAAACCAAAACCCCAAACCAAATAACCCCCCCAATAATAATTCTTCCTAATGTGTAGCTAAGCGACTGTCTTACACTTAAAATTAGGTTTTATTGCTGTAGATGGATTTGAAGTTTCCCCAGCATGAGCATCCCTCTCACAGCACCTTGTTTACCAGAACACATATGCGCAGGGACACTTTTTCTAGCTGCTCATGAGAGTCAGGGGCAGGTGGTATTTGGCTGTAGCTGAACATGGGAAAAAACAGATTGTGTACCAAATACTGTGTGGTGTAAACATAAAACAAAATGAAAACCAAAACATACAAAAATCACTGGCTTAATTTCATCTAGCAGCTCAGTGTCAGTGCTAGACAGATAACGTAACTGAAGAACAAATTCAGCCTTGGGAATGGACCTGTGTTTCACAAAAATACAGCCTATGAATACCAGAAAAAGTGTAACTATCCATGTGAAGAATGTGTCAAAAGCATGTGATGCTCTTTGTATAGGCTTAACTTTCAGTATTACTTACAAGTTATAAAGGAGCACAAATACCATGAGAGCAAATATCCTCAGCTAATCCTTTTCATGCTCTATAAAACATCCATTTCCTAAGAAACGTATCGGAACCAGCAACACATTTCACAGGCCCTCAAAGCAGCTCACAAATGGTTATGACTCTTAAACATTGCTGCCTTGGGTCAGATTTGAACTACCTCTTTAACCCTTTGTTCAGACATACACTGTGGCATCCCAGAGGAGATACTGAAATAGTAGTAGCAGTACTACTATTTATTTCCAAAGTTATTTATATATTTCCAAAGCTTCTTTCAGTGTGCAGAGACTATGTCAGCTGGGGGGCACTTCATTATTTCCAGCAGTCCAGTGTACAGAAAATTAATTTGGACAGATTAACAGGAGAAATGCATTTTGTAGAACATCTATAGAAGACAGTAGTATGATTTCCTGAGAAACTAATTAGAAATGCAACTCATTGTTTGGGAGAGGATTGGTTGTGTCTCCAAATTATTTGGCTAATCCATACAAAACTCACTTCTAGTATGAGAACTGGGGATTATTTATTCCTCTCTTCTTGTATAATTATACTAATCAACTGATCTAAAGTAAATGCTGAACATTTGAGGGACTAATGAGTTGGTTTGCCTTCTGGCTTAAGGCAGGATAAGTCCCCAGTGGGCCTCAGAAAAAAATCATCCACAACTGAAAGGCAAAACTGGCCTTAGATTGTACAGAACCAAGATACAATTTGGCATCTTTCTTGAAACAAGGGGAGGGTTTCTGTTTAATTTAGACCAGTGCATTAAGGTCCAAGTTTTTGCTTCCTCATTTGAGCTACTTTGGTCAGCAGGGTTGCTGAGACATTCTTGTCTGGCTGGTCCTCCTCTGTCAGTGAGCAGGGAGAGAGGAGCTCCTAGCCTCATGGTTCAGCCCATGCAGGACTGAAGGAGTCCTACAGACACATTCTTCTCTTTTGGTCTCCGTGTGTGAGAATACCTAAAATTGACAGAGGTTCTGACTTCAGCATGTTAGTTATGTGTTTCAGATTCATGGGATTAACTGAACTTTAATGCATGTGTTCCACTTTATCTACAAAAACACTGATAGCAAGGTTAGATGTTTCCAAAAAGCATGTGATACCTACCTAGAGACCAATTCAGGGACCAAAACACAGTTGCTTTGTGCCTCTTGGACATCTGAGGGCCCCCTGTCCAGCCTCCAGCTGCTGCTACAAAGGGTGGCAACGTGTACAGAGGTGATATGTCCTAAAACAGCCCTGTGAAGGTGGCACAGATGCTCTTTGGATACTGAATTAGGCAGTTTCTACCTCCTACCACCTGCTGATGGCAATTAGGTACTTAAATATTTCCTTGAGGTATTCAGCTGTGGAGAAATACAAACACTGATAAAGTAGGCCCTGTGAATCTAAAGTGATGCAAGTTAATAAACTGCATGTTAATATGTAGCTGTTCTTTGTGCAGGCAGGCTATACAATGATTTTGTTTGTCATTGAAAAGAAAAAGGTGGGATAGTCTAGTCAGAATATTAGTAGTGTTTGTTGGAAAAGTCTTCAATTAACAGCTGAGCACCAAGGTAAGCTGTAAAAAATACAGTAAGGGGGTTTATAAGTTGATTTTATTTTGCACTGTTTGTAAAGTTAGTAGCAATAAGCTATTCTGAAAGTAGGCTAGAATAGACTCAAAAATGAATTGTAAATAGCTGTGATTGATAAGCTGTGAAACACACACTAAAGGTCTTGTCCACCGGGTCTTTACCCAGTGCCATGCTGGCTTATCCCAGTTTTTCATTCTTCCTGGCTTTGCTGAAAAGGCAAGCAAAGTTGGTGTGAGTTTTTACATCCGTTATAGGTCAAAGACAATCTTATTTTGTGATTTGGCAGAATGTGAGAGATATCTTTTCTAATTTAGAAGTAAAATTTTATTAGCTTTCACCCAGGGTTGGTTTTGCTATGTGTACAGGGAAATTTCTGTTAGCAATATTTACAATCCCTCCTTAGCAGAATTGCCCTAACAAAATAATCAATATCCATCTAGCTCTATTTATTCAAGGAATCTACAGGCTCTTTAGGCTCCCTACCTCCACCTCACAACTCTGGGGAGGGAGGAAAGCCTCATACAAATTCAAGCAATCTGTTCATCTGATCTATAGCAGAAGGGGTCTGAGCAAATACAGACCAGCCTCACCTGCCCAGGGGTGTAAAGCCATTGAAGGTCAGCAGTAACTTTAGGGGAGGAGTCTCATTGAGTGCCATTTCCCTGCAGCAGCAGAGACTTGTTGAAGAAGCACTTGAAGAAGCTGCACCCAACAGAAATCAGCTTTTGGCTGATTGGATTTGTCAAATGACTCCTGCACCACTGTCTAATGGGAATCAGCATTGCACTTGAGTATGCTCTGATGCTTGGAGGGGAAGGAGGGGAGAAAAGGAAGCATATTAATAATGCACTGAGGCATCCTTGTCAGCTCTCAGGCTGTTCACTCCCAATTTGCATATGCTCCAAGTTGTAAGAAAACACTTTACACAGCACTGTTGCATTTAGCAGAAATTACATTATAATTTCAGATGTGGAAACTTCTATTTCAGGTCTGAGGCTGTAAGATGTCCCATCAGGCTGTGCAGTCATTATCTTCAACAATTGAAATGCATGCTCACACTTAGTCAAAATCAAGGGAAGTTACTCTGGCGTCCACTTGCCAATTCAGCCTGAAGTGGAACAAGAGTAAAAATTTGAAACTTCGTTATTTCCCAGAAATTTCTTCATGAATTGGAGTTTGCCCAAAGAGCTTTTTCAGAGGTTGTGCCAAGCAGCAGAAAAGCCTTCAGCTGCCCTTCAGAGGAAGTCTTGCAGTACAGACAGAGGGGTACTACAGCAGCCAGTTCATCGTCCTGATTTCTGCCAGGGACTGGCTGGTGTCGTGAACCAGGGCTGCAGGGGTAGACCCTGTCTTTCTCTGCTTCCTCCAGTGTGGCATATTGGAGCTTAGAGACGGGTGAGAACCGGGGCTTGAAGCTGGGAAATTGCATCCTTTTCCTTTAGTGTGTTTCCATTCCAGATTTTGATATTTTGGGTACCCAAAGGGAATGGTAAGCACCAGTGCAGCAACACCCACTTAGACCTTTCTGCAAATCACTGTTAAGCTTCTGTCACATTTTTGTTTGCTGGATGACAAAGTTACTGCTATTACATAACCAGAAGATGGCAGCCTTCATTTCAGTCTGTTCCCTCTTTGCAGCAGATCTACACCAGCCATACTTCAGCACAGCTGCCTGCAGCTGCCATCTACTAACAGTAGCCTCCCCTTAATGCTAGGCTCTGACTTTCAAAATTCAGTAGGACAGCCTGGATTTAACCAAAGTTTCGATGAAAATAATGGTGCTCAGGCTATAATCCAAAGAGTTTTAGAGTGAATGATCTGGCCATGTGTTGTGATTTAACCCCAGCTGGCAGCTAAGTACCAGTACCAACACAGCCACTTGCTTATTCCCCCGGGTGGGATGGGGAGGATAATACTTATATTAATACTAATTTTAATACTAATAGGAAAAAGAGAGGGAGGGATAAAACCCAAGAAAGACAAGTGATGCACAATGCAACTGCTCATCACCCACTGACCAATATTCAGCCCAACCAATCACTGACTAGTCCTTTCCAGGTAACTCCCTCCAGTTTACATAATGGGCATGACGTGCTGTGGTATGGAGTACTCCTTTTTCTAGTTTGGGTCAGGTGTCCTGTCTCTGTTTCCTCATAGCTTCTTATGCCCCTCCTCGCTGGCAGAGCATGAGACTGAAAAGCCTTTGATCAGGGTAAGCACTACTTAGCAACAACTAAAACATGGGTCTGTTATTAGCATTATTCTCAGACTAAAGCCAAAAAACAGCACTGCACCAGCTACTAGGAAGAAAATTAACTCTATCCCAGCTGGAACCAGAACACCAATGTCCAATGGAAGTCCAATGCCAACACAAGCAGTAATTATGTCCTTTGCTTCATTTTCAAACCCATGTCGAGTGGAAGCTGTCTTCTTGTACCATGAGCAGCAGCAGAGCTCACAGTTGCATTTCATAGAGTAACAGCAGGAAAACAGGGATGGCAAAGGACATCTGTCTTGTCTTGTGCTTAGTAAGGTCATAGGCAATGCAAACTCATCTCCCTGTCTGACCTATTCATGGTTATAGGCTGGGGCATATCACATCTCCTAGGACACCTGGAAGAGGAGATGAGCAGTTCAGAGCAGAGAAAAGCAATATGCCTTGCTTACTGATAGGTCCTGCCATATTATGGGAAAGCGTTGGAGATGGAAGGCTGCTGTATGGAGTCCTTGATGACAAGTTGCAGAAATTGCTGAAGGAATCAGCAATCAAGTTTGCTGAGGTGAAAGCCATCCAGCTGGCCCTGGACATAGCTGAACGAGAAAAGTGGCCAGTAATTTATACCAGCTCATGGATGGTGGTAAATTCCCTGTGGGGGTGGTGCAGCAATGGAAGCAGAGCAACTGGCAACACAAAGGTAAACCCATCTGGGCTGCTGCACTGTGGCAAGGTATCACTACCAGCGTGCAGAACTTGGTGGTGAAGGTACGCCATGTAGAGATGCTCATGTAGCCAAGAGTCGGGCCACTGAGGAACACCAGAACAACCAACAAGTGGATAAAGCTGCTAAGATTGAAGTGGCTCAGATGGACTTTGATTGGCCACATAAGGGTGAATTATATTTGGCTCAGTGGGCCCATGACACTTGGGCCACCAGGGTAGAGATGCAGCATACAGATGGGCTCGTGATCGAGGGGTGGACTTAACAATGGACACTACTGCCCAGGCTATTCACGACTGTGAAACATGTGCTGCAATTAAGCAAGTCAAATGGTTAAAGCATCTTTGGTATGGAGGACAATGACTGAAGTACAAATACGGGGAGGCCTGGCCCATATTTTATCTCTCTTTTCCTGACTGAAAGCTACCAGCACTGCTCTGCTAAAGTTTCCTTTCCTCTCATAAGTAAAGCACTCTTGCTTAGCAAACTTTTTTCCCTGCTCCTTCTATGTGCCCTGGGTTATTCTGTCTCTGGTATGTAAGATGAGGCTAAAAAAACCTCAAGGAGAGCAAGAAGCAAGGAACAGAAACTGGGAAGCCAAGAGCTACAAAGAAAAAGCAAGCGGAACAGGAACTGCAACTGGAGCCTGAAGCATTCATTGCCAAGCGCAGGAGCTAAGTGGGAAAAGAAAATGTTACAGTTCAATGACAAAGAGCACATTTAATTTCCCCTTCTGGATTTTCACCAAGATGAAATTTGCTTTCTCTGTGTGTGTGTGGAAAGCAACTGTTGCAGGGAACATTTACGAAGCAAAATTGTTTCCAATTGCTCCTGAAGAGAAACAGTCCAAAAGGGAAAGAAGGAAACCGACTAAAATGATGTTTCCACAGAAGAGGACTTCCAAAATTTGACCACTTTTATACTTCTTGATTCTGCTATCAGGACCTGGGAGCTGAGCTCTATGCAGAGAATCTAAGAGCAGTCACCAGCTTGTTCCCAGCTTGGTTTCTGGCTGGGGAAAACCCTTGCTGTCAGGCAGCAGAACCTGGTTAGTAGGATGTGAGAACCCACTGGTGGGAAGCCTGCACATTATGGCCCTTCCAACCGCACAGTGTTGGCACACCACAGTGGGTGGTATATTTCTTCAAATATATAATGCTAATTTGTGCCGGTGTTTGGGGGTATATTTGATCCTAGGAAATGAGATCAAACGTAAAAACCAGGAGCTGGATCAAGTACAGACTTGAAAGTATTGCTGGTGAACAGCTCTCAGAGAGACCAAGTACAGCTGCACTTGCTTGCTCAGTGTGTATTTTGAGTCTGGATGTGTCTTTAGCACATCCCAGGTAAATCTTGGCAGACCTAGTCCTTGCTTTCATGCTAGAGCATGACTGGAGGGATGCTGCCTTACCTGGGGGATGCTGATGTCCACTGCACCAAAGCATGCAGACCCTGCAACCTGGCATTTTGTCCTCGTGACCTCTTACGTGGTGGGTTACCAACCAGAGGAGTTTGGGTGATCAGTTCCCATGCTGGGCATTTTGGAGGTCATGTGATGGGCAGGATGTGAGGGAAGAAAAGCCTTCCTGGGACAATGATGCCAAACAGCCAGCCAGCAGCTCTGCTCCCGTACCTCCTGCCCATCCAGCTCCTGGTGGCCCAGCAGCCTGTCTTGTTCCAAGGTCCCCATCCCCATGAGGCTGGCTGGTGGCAGCCACAGAGGGGACAGCCATGTCACCCTGCAGGAACAGAGCTGCAGCTGAGGGGTTGCGATGGGGAATGCAGGAGTCTCACAGAAGTGCTTTCCTATCTCTGGTGCTGATTTCTGTGGCTCTCAAAGGTGTTGACAGGCTAATTATGTGACCTGCTGTGAGGGGCTTGGGCACAGCTGCTGTGGTATCTGTAAGAAAACCCAGCAATTTAATTATAAAAGAGTCAGGTTCTCTTACATGCATAATTTCCACCTGATGTTTGCTCTGTGGTTCTTCTTATTTCACTGCTAGCATGGAGGATTAGTCTTTTTCCTTTTTTAGTTTTTTCCCCTCTTTCCCCTCCGTTGCTCCTTCTGCCAGTACTTGGTCTGATATTTGCTTTATTTCCAAGCATCAAAAAAGCAGCCTTTTTTACCTGAGGCTTTTCCATTTCTCAGGCATGTCAATGCAATTCAGTTCACTCCCTGGTGCTGAGGTATTTGGTGCGGACTTTGGCCTCTGCCATCTCACCGCATACTCTGAGAGGACAGAGCATCTCTCACCTCTGCCAAGGGAATGCAGGGCTCTTCCTTCAAAAACTAGGCCACTGAGCACTCCTACTCAGGGAAGGCCACCAAAGGCTGTCCCACTCCATGGTCAGGGTGAGGACCCTGCTTGGTCTCCAGCAGAAACAGGTGTTTCCACAGTGCTTCAGACTCACGGTTTTAATAGCAGCAGCAGCTTGCTTTGAGACTTATCAGCAGTGACAAACTCAGTCCCATTCTGTTTCAAAATTGGTTTAAGAAAGATGCCAGGTTGTTAATGTTTAAGCTAAATGTTTAATGTTTAAACAGGGAAACTGTTCTGATTGTCAGGAAGAGCATTAAAACAGGATGGAAACTGGTTTATAATTGCTGACAAACGCTGCCCTTTCTCTGCAGCAGCGTGGTGCCTGGGAGCTGCAGAAGTTTCAGAACTTACAATTTTAATCAACTTCTTCTATTCATTTGCCACTTACCACTCCCATAGCAGTGAGACATGCTTTTTCCCTGCTAAGTGGTGAACATTGTACCTGGCCCTGTTTAACAGTTTGAGGCTAGTTCAGCTGAATTGAACTTGCAATTGAAAACCCAAATTGTAATAGAAATGTGCATGAAAAAAATGAGGCTGGATTGTGTCAGCTCATGGGTGTATTCCAGATGATTTGGGGTCCCTTTGGCATGTGCATATAAAAGCTGTGAAATTCAGATGTCAAGTTTGGAGTCAGCACAAAAACAAATGGCTCTGATTGCCACAAATACAAGTATGGATGAATATTTTTTAACAGATAAGGACAGTGTTTTTTCAGGTGGTGGAAATACCCACTTGGAGGAAATGTGTAAGGGTGCAGAAACATTTCATGCCACAAAAAGCTTGTCAAGAGCAAGCCTAAGCTCCCTCCCCAGCTCCTCAGGCAGGCTTTGTGGTTGTGCCAGGTTACATGACTGGATAGTCCCAGCACACAGCAGCTCCTGCCCAGGAATGGCTGAAACTGGGGAGAACATATTCAGCAGGGAGCCCTCGAGTCAAACAGCAATGCACATTAGTCACTTTACCCCTCTTAAAATGTTCCTAAGGTGGATGCCAAACTGTCCTGCCAAAAACCCTTTAAACAAGCATTTAATACTACAGTTTAGGGTGGTCAAAATCCAGGCTGCATCCTACTGAGACTATTTGCTCCTTTCCAGTGAGGCTAATTTGAAGTGCATGCAAAATTTAAGGTAGATGGGAAATTTGAAGCTGAAAATGTAGACAGTCTTTTTATCAATAATCAGTTCAGGCTTTTCTTCACCTAGAAAAAACAGTAATGGCTAGCTGATTCCCACACAGAATAGCTGTGAACAGTGAACAAAGTAGCTCAGGAGACATATACTGTCTGTATGGCCATTTCTGTGTGATACTTAACACTGGCACTGAGAGCACCTGCTCACATCTGATGACACAGGGCCACCTGAAGCACTCTTTCCCTTAGGAAATGGCTTATGGTTCAGAGCCCACCAGCACTTAGGCTGTAATTGGTCTGCACTTACATTGTCTACAAGGTTTTTGTACAACAAAGTGAGAGGACATAGAAATGTAGTTCAAACGGAGGCCAGGAGCGAAGTCATCTTGGGTGGGTAGGTAGGTATTTCTGTTGGTGTATATGTATGGATCATGTCGAGCAGAGCAAGGGTTTGATGGCTGCTGCATGTGATGTGCCCAGTGATTTAACACAGTAGAGAAACACCATCTCCACAAACTCACAAAAAACTAGGCAAGAAAGAATCTGAAGAAAAGTTTATAGAAGAGCTCCTCTTATCAAGGTTTCAGGACCATTGAAAGGCACATTTAACCCATGTTAAATGACAGTTGAGTCCATGGACACACACAATTATTACATTTCAAGGCAAAAAGACTGCAAAACGGTGGTATGCTGTGAAACATATATTCCAGACCTCAGTTAAACACTAAAGTGATTATTTTAAGTGTATCATGTACAGAATAAGAGCGGAATAGGCAGATGCATCCAACTACTGTAATTTACAAGGCAGTAATTCAAGCCCCAAATATATTTCTCCTTACTGGAGGAAGGCAGTATAGATTACAAGCAGAATGAGGGGCAGCAAATTGACAGGGAGCCAGGAAGCTGCTGCCATTTGGAAAACAACAGCTAGCAGCTGCTGCCATTTGGAGGGGCTTTAACTTTGCTAACCCATTTCAGTCTGCTTTAACAGCAAATGTCCGGGGTGGATTGGATGTTCTTGGGCCAGGAAGTAAGCCAGAACCACACCATGCCTGTGCCACACTGATGCAGACATACTTCAGAATAGGTAGACATAGATATTTGCTAGAAAGTGGGCAGAATAAAGTCCACTCATGCTTTCTCTTGCTGTTTAGCGAGCTGCTTCCTGCTAATTACCTCTTTCCATCCAGCTCATGGTAATGTTTCACGTTGTGATGATTAATAATTAATCAAAGGCATTTGAAAATTAATTTGGCAATTCTACATCTGATTGACATGCTAATCTATTCGGTGTAGCAGGAACGTTGTGGGAATAACCTCAGATATTCTGAGCTGCTAACCAAGGTGAATACATAAGGGCATTTATTACCTTCTGTGGTAAGAAATAAAGTGGTGAGTGATAATGAATGCACTCTCCAAGGCCTCTTTGCCTTTTGACAAATGCGTGATTTGCATTTTGCCTTGCCTGCATCAGGAATATGCTATCAATATTACCATGTCCAATCAAAACAAATGGACAAGGAAAAGGCATATTTGAAAAACACCTCCACAGATGATTTATTTCTGGTTAGCTGGTAGCAATGGCAGGAGATTTGATTCCTTAATTGTGGTACTAAAAAGAAAAATCACAAGAACAATGTTTGCCCTTTCCAGCTGTCCATGCCACTTCTCAAAAAATAGCACTCATCTGGTAAAAGCGAAGAAGAGGGAGTGCGCAGCTTTCACCGGACATGTGGTCCCCACTAGTTTCGAACTAATAGTCCTTTTTTGTAGGCAAACAGCCCTGCAGCAGCCACAGAGGTGAAACACATGGTTGAGCTAAGCAGGCACAGCAGTCCCGGCACAGAGGGCAGGTTCCTCTCCCAGAAGCTGGTGGTGAACGGTAGGGCTGGGACATCCTGGGGGAGAGAGGAGATGGTTACCCTCCCTCACAGCGTGAGCAGGGAGGTGGCAAACATCCCATGCTAGGTTGGAGAGGTCACAGGTTTTCCTCAAGGACCAGACCGGGGCGGGGGGGAGGAGTGCCACAGCTATGAAACACCTATTTTCTGTCATCCCAAAAAGCCACAAGGCGGTGAAGATGGAGTTACTTGTGACAGGAAAGAGGTTACATTTGGCTTAAAACCATGGCCTGGGACAGTGCAGAACTAGGCTGATTTCCTGCATTTTTCAGTCCCCGTGGCTCCAAGATCTTTGTCTCTGGCTCTTTGCCATTCACGCCTCAAACAGGAGGAACCATATTCCTCAGACAAAAAAAAAATTAATCCCATCAGCACGGAAGATAACCAAAACCTTGCATGAGGTCAGGCCCCACAGAAGTCACTGAAGCAGGGACTGCAGCCTTACTGGGGCGTGTGCGCCTAACCTGGTACCAAGAAAGTCTGGCTTACCTTTGACTCTGGCTCTGGCATCCAAATTTCATTCTCTGAGATCCTCCCCATTCTGTGCAATATCTACAAGAAAATATTTTTTTTTCTTCTTTTTTTTTTTTTTTTTTTCACCAGAGAGAAGAAATTAAAAAGCCCATGCTACTTTCAGTTTTGGAAAAGGAGAGCAAGTCAGAACAAGGTGATATTGTTAAAAGGCATAACTAAGATCACCTGAAAGTGCTTTGAAACAGAAGATGTATAGTGATTTCAGAGAGTAATTTCCAAAAATTAGGACTCAGAAATCCCCATGAACTGCGACTACAACTTCTCCAGATGTTTATTACCAATTTTTTCCTGAGTACAAGTATAAATGCTTTTTCAGGTGACATTTTGAGAATGGAAAGGTGAGGTTACCACCATGCACTCGAGATGCAAGTCAATTAGGAGTGATCACAAACTAGAAAAAGGAGAAATACAACTCTGGAGCTTTCAAAGCATACATCATGAAGTTATCTCTTGGCAGTACAAAGCTCATGAAGGATTTTTCTTGAGAATAAACTGATTGTAACAATCATGGAATTTCTTGAGGGCAAATGAATGTCTCCAGAAGAGACAGCTCATCGACTTTGAAGCTACTGCTTACAGGCATGGAAAATAGAAAAGATAAATTAGGTGTCTTGAAATAAAACAAGTAATGATGATTATAAACTAAATATGATGGTCTGTCAAACGGAAGCAAAGGGCTGCTTTTTCCCTTAAAAACAGCTCTATGTCTCTGCCATACAGCAGTTGTAACTGTAATGTATATCCTTTAATGTGTTTTTTTTCCCCTTCCCTTCAGACTGCTGTAAAGGGATTTCACTGTGACTGGAGGCCTAGCCCAGTGTGTGTCATTGCGAGGAGTTTTAGCCTTTATCAGAGCCGCTCATTGCAAATTCATAAAGAAGAGCTAAGTGCACTCTCTTGTAAAAGGAGAAGCAGACAGGACTGATCAAAAATGAGAACAATGTTCAGATTTACAAATTGCTGCATAGGAAACAGCTGCAAGTATTTATAATGACTTAAATTACTTTTAAAACATACTGTGATTAATTTCTTAGACGTTGTGGTAGTATCTAAGGGCAGCATTAGGTTGTAGGGTGTTTTTTCCTTCTAGACATGGGGTACAGGGCATGAGCTTCATTTTGGGTCTCCAGCAGAGCAACATACTGCGTAATGTTCTGATTTGGGTGAGATTCTTGGCTTCACTTTATTCAATAACAAACTAAGTAAAGTTGTTTATTTGTTCATTTTTTTTAAAAAAAAAGGTTTTGGTTCACATCGTTTTCTGGGATTCTTCCCCATCAATTCCAGCAGCTTCTACACAATTACAGGGTGTGATACACAAAATCAGATCCTCTAAGCTGTACTTAATCCTTTTTAGCCTTTTAATAGAGATGTTGAAAGCAAACCAACAGTACATACCTCTCTGGCTGCTCTCTCTCCTGCCTGTACAGCTCCTTCCATGTATCCACTCCATTGGGTAGCTGTCTCCGTGCCAGCAAAGTAGATTCTGTCAATGGGCTGGCGAATGATCCTTCAAAACAAGTGGAAAATGTAAGATGAAAAGTAACAGGAAGGTGATGATCTTTCTAAAAGCAATGTATGGGCTTTAATGGAGGACTCAGTTCTCTAGAATTCCTGAAGACCTGGGCTGGGGAGCATGGTGCAATAAGCTGTTCCTGCAAGACCATGTACTTGCTTCTATACAGAACACTCAAGATCTGAGAAAGAGAAAAACTAAAGGCATAAATCAGTGTGCCCAGCTTCTGTACAAAATA
>JBCJKH010050041.1:1592-25700 GCA_039877255.1 Loriculus beryllinus | reverse complement strand
GCCCCACTATTAAAGGTTTCAGTTCTTCACTGGAGCTCCTGTCCTGCAGTAACAATATTACCAATTGCCATAATTCTATCAGGGAATGGAAATAATTGCATGACTAATTCCTTTAAAGGTCTTTAGCAGCAGCAGAAGGTTTAGAGAGACTTTAGTCACCTCCATCCAAAACCGTGATTCTCCAAAAGCCCATCACCCAACCCACAGACTCCTATCTCTGTTTACCATCTTAATTTGGCCATAAAGTTCCACGGATGACCAGAGCTTTCTCCTTGTATATGTCCATCCCTGCTCACTCAAAGCCAGCAATGCAGCCCCAGGCATCATGTGGTCACCACTAATGCTTTCTGGTAGGGACCTGATCTGATGAGAAAACAACAGCATCTCTTGCAGAGGACCTGGTGGCCATGTGGCATGGCAGCAAGTGGGAGAACTGGCTTTGAAGCCTTCTCCATTCTGCAGGGATTAAAGATCAAACTCCCAGATACCAAGGGGCTGATGGGGCTTGCTGACTGCTGTCAGTCATTTCTGCTGATGCTGAGGATTTCTGTGCATGTATGAAACCTTCTGAGATTGGGAAGCAAACATGGCTCTTGCAGCCTTGCTGGGGGCAGAGCTTGGGCCTCCCTGTGCAAGCAGCAGGTGGTTCCCATGGGTGAAGCCCTCCTCCCCTTCCCGAGCATGGAAGAGAAGGAGGAACCTTCCCAAGTTCCTCAAGCTCTGGGTTAACCACCCCTGCCTGAACTGAAATCCACAACCCTGTTACAGGCTGGCATTCCCAAGTGTGCACAATTTCAATGGCCAAGGAAACAGCAAAGAGCCAGAATGTAAAGTCCTACATGTTCAGTGTTACAAGGCAGGGATTTTTTCCAAGCTAGTGGTTGCTGGAGAGTCACAAAAGTTCATGCTGAGGCCTGACTTGGTCTATTATCCATTGTCCCATCTCTACATAGTACAGCCAACTGTAATGTCCAATGGGAAAAAACCCTCCAAAATTAATATATTGTACTATCATACCAAGGGATGTCTTTGAACCAAAGAGCACATATTAGGGTTATTGCCTATTTCAGAACTAAACAAGGCAAACATGCAGTTTCCAATATTGAATGAATTTGTACTTCTTCTCCTCACAAACCACCTGTGACCTCAATAAACACCTACACGCACACTTTAATATGTATCACCCTCTCCCCATTGTAGGCACAAGTACCTAGGATCTGGTGTTGTCTGTAACATAGCACTGTGTGCCACTCATTTTCCAGCTCTCTAATTTTCAAGGGATCATTTCTTGCATTTCAACAAGTCTCTCTTAAAGTAGGATTGATACAGGTTCTTCTGTTTCTGGCTAACCCTTACATCCTGCACGTGCAGCTCAACCCAGTTGGCCACTACTGTTTGTTTTAGAGTTTGAGGAGTTTTGGGGAGATAAGGGAATATAACTGTACTAAATCAAGAATTATAAAGCCATAAAACATTTGATTGCTTTGAACCACTGGATGTTTGGTGATATTCAAAAGAGAGAGACCAAATAAATCAAGAATCATTGAGAATCAAAGACTGGCTTTAATCAGAAGCACCAAAGGAGGAATAGTACATTTTGAGTCTTCCTTCATAGACAGTAAGGAGCTGGCACAGAAAGGTAGCATTAATTTATCCAGCATTCAATAAGGAAAAAGAAAGATGGGTTGTATACTTGTCACTGACTGAAGATAGAGGTTTTCACAGTTTCTTGTTGAAACTGGTGCTCACTGGTATACAGTGGATATACTGTTTGTAAGATATAGTTCGATATTACTTCAACATGAGAATAATATTTCTTAGAATTATGTACATATTTGAAAAGCCAAGGGAGCAGACTAATAAGATGACTCCTGTTTGACAGTATTATTAGCTTGGATATTCTGCAGGGAAAGTGTCACCTTACACTAAGCAAAACACCAGTCTCAGAATATTACAAATTATCTATTTCTATTGGTAGAGTTGGCTGAAGAAAACTCCATAAAATACCATTCTGCATGCACCCCCACTCTGATAACTAACTGATATCCCAATATAGCAAACATTCAATAGGATTAACTTCCTAGATACATCTGTGCCAAACTTAGCAATTAAAGAGTATTTTTCCACAGTACTTCATTCCCACTGTATTATTTCCTCCTACCCCTAGCACCTCTTCAACTGTTTCTTTTCTGACCATTATTATGAAGACTTAGCAGTATTGTAACTGCTCTCAGCAGTAACTAAATACCAACTTTTATTTTCATTTCCACTTCAATTCCTCCTAAGACGCTGTGGGCAGACATGCTGTATTCTCTATTTTATCTCCTTTCAGAAATTTCCATTAATCTACCTCCATTTGATCCCAAACTTTTAGGACCTCTGGCTTTAGTGCCAGTTCACTTCAAAGCTGTAGCTGGTTTTGATTTAAGTCTGTTTTTTTGAGACAGCTGCTCCCTAGGTTTTTTCCTGCCTCTGAAAATCCCGAACAATTGCTTCTTACAAATACGCTGACTGTAATGGTTTAGGAGTCGCTTTGTCCTCGGTGCATCTGCTATTCCGTTAGGGCTCAGGAAAGCTGATTACTGAAGTCTGCTTCCTTGCCTGTGCTTCCACATGGAATTTCCTCTCAACTCTCCCATTCAAATTTGGATCATATCATTGCATCCCTGTGTGACAGTCAAGCTCTTAATTATGCAGCACCTTTGAGGCAAGCCTATAGTTACCTCCTGCAGTTCAGACTCAGCCAAGAAGGTTCCACAATCCATTGAGAAATCAATAATGTTTAAGGAACGTGCAAACTCTCATCCATCAGTGTCTGAGTACCATAAAACAAAGGCCCAGAAGAAGCAGAAACCGATGAGCATGAATGTATTATCCTAACCTAAAGAGAAATGTATGCAAGTAAGACTGCTTTCCATACATCAGAGGGATGTTTAGAAGACGGGGCACTGACTGCAGGGGTAGGTGGAGGCACTATATACATACAATCTAAGCACAATATAACCCACCAAAAATAGTACTAGTGGTATGTTCAGGGTTCCACACTCCTTCAGTAAATAAGTCATTGATGTTAATTTGTGAATTTAAATCATTGCTGTTAGCATCTCTTATTCAGAATTCAAAGAATAAGCTTTGCTTGCATTCTTTACTTGCCTCATGGTGTATTACAGCTTGTTTCTGATCAGTAGCAGAAGGGATAGTGATTTTTCCCTGTAACTGCAACAAATGGTTCATCAATAGAGATTTTCACTAAAACAAGGAGTTAATGTTCACTAAAAAATATGTTCAGATCAGCAGATGCCTGTAGCATATTCAAGAAGTGTCCTTAGCACTGAATTATTAGAATTCCAAAAACAAGGCTGAAAAATTGGACACCGATTGTATCTTTACAACTTCTTTTCTGAGGCTAGTTTGAAGCAGTTCTTTATGTCATTTAGTACTGGAAATGCCTACATTTTATACAGAATAAGATACAATCTGATAACTAATTGATTTACTGCATTCAAATTTGTAGGGTTGAACTCAAGGTCAGAAAACAACAGGGAGAGGAGGACGAGTTTTCTAGTATTTTAACTTCTAAGAAAGTTTGAAAGAAGAAAGTTCTGAAAGAAGAAATATTTTCTGTTTAATTTCTTGTCTGGCAGTGGAATTGCAGCTCTAATATTCTCTCTTTAATATTAAGAGGTGACAGCACAATGCTAGCACAGACCAGTCTTGAGATGTTAAATGTACCTGATTGCTTTACCTGTGCAAAATTTGTCCAAAATTCATATGAAGATCTTTTTACATTAAAGACAAGATAAACCAAAACCTCAGTTTCTTGGATACATATCTTGTACTGGGAGTGATTACAAGTTCATGCTGCTGCCTTTCTTTCACTGACACTGCAACTTCCTAAATGAATTCATTCTATCCCTTGGTAAGAACCGACACTTATAAGAGGGATGCCATAGCAGCGGGTATTTCAGCAGTGTCATTACTATGGCAGGAGTGAGAATCAGCCCCCTTCACAGCAGAGTGCAGCACCACTGTGGGGTGCAGGCAATGCTGCCCACATCCACAGGCAGAGGCACTAGCCCTGACCCTGACCCCCCAAAGCTGGGAGGAGATAGGACTGGGGTTTGGTTTTCCACCTTTTCTTCCATCCATGCTGCCATGGGCTTGGCTGTCTGTCCCAGGGTTTTGTGTTGCCCATCTCCAAGGAGGGACTGGTGAGTGGTTTGCTCATGGAGCATGCGTATGATCTGGGAGTGTGGGCTGGGGTGTGAGCTGGAGCCCTGTGTCCGCTGTGTCCCGGCAGGAAGTTAAATCCATTGACTATAGTGGGTTAATCAGCTTGTAACCACTTGGGTCAGACTAGATTAAACCCAGAATAATGAAATAAAAGAGGAGGATGATCTCCCTACCAAGAGGGGATGTCAGCACCGAGCTGAAATCAAAAACCAGCTAACCCTCTGGGAGAGTGCAGAAGGTGATTCAGCACTGGGTGTAGTGTAGACATTAATCAAAAGTAATAGAACCAAACTGTTGAGACTTTCACAGGGCAACTAACATTCTTCTAAATACCAGGAGTTCATGAAACACACAACAAACAGCAGCTGCCATTTACTTAAAATGGTCTGAAGGGTTTTTGATAAAATCTGTCTGTGGAGATCGTTTTGACAATTCACCTTGTGACAAAGTCTGAACTCACTGCAAGGTGGGAAGTACACAGGGATAACTGGCAAAAATGGAAAGCTGTTAATTGTTGAATTAGTCAAGGAATATCACAATAGAATTGACATTTTTACTGGCAATTTAGAAGAGGAAATGAATGCCCTCATTCACCAAATTTGCTGATGGTAATTTGCTATTTTATTCTGGTGGCTCAAGACTGTGACAGACTCTAGGAAAATCTTAATGAAATTAGTGCATAGACAATTGTGGTAAATTAAAGTTAGACCCATGCAAGACTGGGGACCAGAGATGAGCGAATAATTCTTTTTAAAACATATCCAGCATATTTAGCTTTTGTGTATGTTTGCAAAATCCATTTACATTTTTCCAAGATTCATCACTTGTTTCAGGAATTTCCAACGCAATTGTTCTGAATGAATCTCAAGTCCTAAATTATTTATGGCAAGTTCTTGCCATTTCATTAGGTAGGACCCCACAGCACTTGTCCTGACTCCTGATGCCAGGTTGGTGGTATCTAAAAACAGCAGTGCAAACAGATTTCTGTGGTTTTAACTCCAGAACATCCTTCATTTATGCATGAATTAAATATGCTAAAGAGAGATTTCTAGAAGTTTAGAATTAGGTAAATAAAGTGAAGTTAAAGGGCAATGTATGAGAGAGTAGAAAATGTCATGGTATGACACAGAAAATGGATCAGCCTTTCTTCACCTCTTTTGTGTGAGAGGAAACCCTACAGTATTTTTAAAACATGAGCTAAAAAGTGGTCTTCATCAGAGCTTAAAGGAAAACTAAGTTAACACATAAAAAATGCATTTGAGAAAAATTGCAGGAGTAAATATGGAGTGGAGAAGAACTTATCCTAGTAAAAATGGTATATTTGAAGGAAAACCATAGAAAGACTCCAGAGAAGCTCAGAAAGCTTGTAGCACCCAAAATGATTGGTCCATTTTCACAGGACCCTCTTAGTGCTGTCATTTTACCAGGACGGTCAAAGAAGACTTCAATAGTTAAAGAACATAATTTCAGTTTGCTTTGAAAAAGAATTAATCTGTGTATTAAAACTAAGAAACTATGTTGGTCAGCAGCACCTAAATCCCCAGCTATTGGGCATTGTAACTGCATGTGCTGAGAATATCTCAGAGGTGGGAACTGGATCAAGCTTTCATCATTTAATGAAGATTTGTGCTGAGCCTGTTTTGGCATATATTACAGACAACTAGCATTGGATTGTAATTATATTGCACACCAGATTTCTGTAACACTACTATCACATAGCAACGTGGAGAATTTGAGGGAAAAAATCTGGACAAGGAGAAAAAGAGAAACAAGCTTACGAAGCATGTTACTTTCCAACAGCTAATACCTCTAGGTCTAGGACATACAGTATATTTGGAAAACTATCCCAGTACAGACTGATGACAACTTGTACCTTCCTTTCTTCCCGTGAATCACTTGACCTTTCCAAATGGATGAAGAAGAGGTGGATGATGGAGGGCAGGGAGAAGGAAGGGGCTGGTGGAGGCCCCATGAGACACCATAGCTGCATAGGATGCCTGCTGGCAGTGCCTCTTTCTAACAAATCCACCCCACATATCACAAGCCTTGGTTGCATGAGGACACCCCTCTGCTTTCTGTGTTCACTAGTGCAGAAGCCACTCGCCCTCATGACAGTCAGCAGCTTTGCTCTGAGGAGTGACAGTATAACATAGTGGCTCACAGGAAGCACAGCAGCGCCGTTTTATTTCAATAATAGTCCGTTTATGTTTGTGTCACCTCTAAGTTTTAATTCATGAATACATTCACTTTGTATCATTTGCTTCATAAATAGAGCCTTTCCTGCAAAGGATCCATTATTTTTCTTTCTTCCCCCTTTTCTGCTTTGCTGTTAGTTACCTTTTCTACACGAATCAATCTTGCTTCTCAAAAACCAGGCATCTGCTGATACTAAAAGTGAGACACTTCCCTTTATCAATAAACAGTGAACAATAACACAAACCATTATAGTATGACAGCCATCATTTCAATGAAGAAGAATACACACCTGACTCATCCTTTTTGCTGTCTGCAAACAGTAATGGATTTGGAGGTGGCAGTGTCTCTGCATGCCACATACAAATTATGTCCTTGTGTCTTTTGGACCTTTTTACTACAAATCTGCATTGCCACACTCCAGAGATGTGCATCAATTTTTATAACAGTTGTATTCTCTGCTGAAGACCAAAAAATATCTTTAACATCTGTTTAAACTGGCACTTGTCGCTCATTATTTTTAAGCTTATCAAAATTTGTAACTTTCAAGCTCTCTTTGATTGCTTTAATTAGGGGTTCTGTACACCATCCTTTTTCCATTTAAGAAATGAACTCACTATTTCAGGAGGCAAAGCCATGTACTATTTTAACAAATTCCCAAAGAGATGAGGAAGGTATGAATGGATGTTACAGTCTAGGTGAACACTCCTCATAAGAATATTATCCAAACAAAGCTATCAAGTATAAGGTTAAGAACTGGAATCTATATTGTTAGCCCAAGGCTAGCACACACTACACACTACAGAGCAAAGCCTTTTAAGGAATACTATACAATACATTACAGATCTAAGCTCTTCAAAGCAGGATTAAGGCTATATTTAAATCCAAACATGATAGGAGGGAAAAACCAAATATGTAAAACATGACTAGTTGTTATGTAAGAACTTACACAGGGAAATAATTCATCCCCTGTAATGATACCAAGAGGGAAAAAGGTATTTTAGAATATTAATTCTTCCATTTTTTTGTTTTGGTGGTTTTTGAGGTTTTTTTGTTCTCATCTAATCTGACACCATAAATACTAAAATACTTTAATCCAAACTGTATGGCTATTGCTATAACAGTCCAGAGCTCATTTCGTTTGTGAGCCTCAGTCCTGTATTTTGTTTCAGCACATTTCAATTTCTCTTCAGCACCATCTCAGGAGCTCAGGTCTGACATTTTGGGAGTTTGTGACCACAGAAATACTTATTAGCTTCTTGACTCTTTTGAAATACCCACAGCATCATCCCTACCACACTCCATTTTCAAGTTTGCGACAGATATTCTCAATACTGACTCAGTTTTGAAGTTGCATGTTTTTTCAGGTAAAAATGCTAAGATTAGTCTAGCCTTTGGGACTACGTATACTACCTATGTAATACATATCTATTCTGTAAGCAGCTTAGGATGGAGACTGTGCGTTACACAGAGTGGAGTGTAAACCCAATGCCTTTATTTAGTAATAACCTATGTTCTCGCTCCTTCTGACTGTAATGCCCAGTGGCAGATTAGGATTTATTCGTGAGAAGATGAGTGATAGCACAATAACATCTATTAAAATACAATTGTTCCTGCCTTTCTCATTCAAAGCTGAACACAGCAAACTGCCAGCAACATAACCTCCTTGGTAATCGATATGTGTAAGAAGTTCATAGAACCTATCTCTGTCATTCCATCCTCCATCTCCCCAGGAAGAAATGCTGTGACAGAGATGGCAGCATTATCCACAGGAGGACACAGCTTCTCCTCTCCCTCCCCCAGGCTCCTAAAGAAATACACTGCCTTTGAAACTCATGTTTCAGATCTATGGATTCTGATTCTTGCTATGGTCTGCTCTTAAGGCTTTGGTTTTTTGGCAGCATGGGGGAGGGAGGAGGGAACTGGATTAGGCTCAAAACAACACAACAAAATGCAGAAAAGCTCTGCATTAGGCATTTAATAATCTGCATTTCTAGAGAATTACTGAATATGATGGAATTACCTCCAGAAAATTTGGTGCATTTTACAATAGTTATTCACAGCACTTAACAAACACTTCACATCAAAATAGATTTGAAACCAATAGGAGTTTTGTTCTGATCTGGTAACCATTGTTACGTACCGTAAGAGAGGAACAAAACAAAATGTTCAGGTTTACCCTACTTTACCTTTAGAAGCATAAATGTTACACAGATAAAAATAATCAGAACCACTTAGATGGGAGTACTAGGAAAAAGAAGGGGAAGGAAATTAATGTTTTCAATCAAGGGAACAATTATCTTCCCGTTTGTAAAGACCTTTACCGTTGAGAGAGGACTACAGTATTTTCATGAACATAATGTGGGGAGAGGGCTGGGGTTTTGGTTTTGTTGATTTATTTATTTAACAGAGGAAAAAAACCTACCTAGTCTTTGCTCATGTTATTAGACAGATACCACGCAATGGCTGAAAACGCTAATTTGCTTAATTGCATTAGTCCAGTCCCCTCCTGTTAAGGGAATTCAAGCTTCAATGGGAAATTCAACCTCCTAATGAGATTATGGTGACGTTCTCAATATGAGGCTGTAGGATGGTAGTAAGATGGGCAAAGGAGCCATGCGTTTCCTTGGTGACTAGCTGAGTGGTTAACCCTGGTAAGGAGGGGAGGAGGGAAGAATCAGCCTGAGTGACAACATTTCATCCTTTAAACTTCAGTTCATGGCTGAGCAAAGCAGAAACAGTGTCAAGGAACAACCATGGGGAAATTACCCTTGTTTTAATCTCTGTCTCTTCCAGCTGATGTCAGTAGAAGGGAACAAGACAAAGGACCTCAAGCTGTGGTGAAGATCATTAAAATAGAAGAATATAAAGCCAGGGACGTCATTGTGCAATCTATTAAATATTAATTTCAGATGAATGCAGACATTTTTCTTTGTTATGCTGTTTGATTCTATTACTATTATTTTATCTTTAATCTATTTTATATAGTTCTATTCCTTTTTTAAGCTCCTTTATAATGAAGGTGCCTTTTAGACAGCTCCACCAGCTAATCAGATTGCTTTCTCTTCATTACTCACATTGAGCTTTCAAAGCCTGAAGCCTAAGTTAACTGGTATATATGGTCATGATTTCAGCTCTGTGGAAAAGCTGAAACTATGCCAGAAACACAGCACATAGCTATGTTTTTACTGTGATCATATTGAGAGCAGGTGAGATGCTTTTAATTAGGGACTATGTATCACAGAAATGCCCAATTACAGTACAGAGTAAACCACATGTGTTTATCATTCAGAGACAGCAGTAGAAACAACTAATAGTCTTTTTTATGCCATTTACCCAAGAAATTGTGTTAAGACAAATAAGGAGCAACATTAAAGAGATGATGTCTGTGTATAGAGAAAGATAAGAATTTTTGAGGGATATATTATTTTTCCCCAAGGCAAAGATATTTCTGAGTCAGAGGACAACATTGCTCACATGCAATTAAGCAGTCTGTACCCACACACATGTATCCCCTGAGCCCAGCTTAGTTCATCGCACTGCAAATCTAGAGGATTTCCATCACAACCAGTAAAGTTAACCTGTTGTCAAAAACACTCATAAAGGCAAAATTGTTCCCACATTCACAAGACTGCATGCGCAAAGAAAGATGGAGGTGCAGGCCCATGGGATAACCTGAAAGAAGGGCTCCAAAGGTTACATGAAACCTTAAGTGCTAGAAAACTTACTCTGACCACTGAGCAGCACTGGGAAGTGATTTACCTCTCTGGCATGTAGCTGCTGTCCATGAGGGTGGCATCAGGGAACAGCGTCCTGGTACACGGGAAAGAAGAAAAGGAGGTCCCATTATGATGTGAAACCAACAGCAGCAGCTTCTAATTCCTCTAGGCTCTAATTTAGTACAACTGAAAATGTCATCAATTGCTGAAACCTTTTCACTATTTTTAAACCTTAGGGAGCAAATGGAAATCACATTTTAAAGACAGAAACTTAATTAGGGTTTTTGAGAGCTAGTCATTTGCCAAAGGAGAAGCAACAAGGCCAGTACTATATTCCTTACCTTCTCTCTCCTCTGGGAAGGCTTCTGATGTCTACTACTGATCCAGATGGCGTTTCCTTTATTGTGGATTTGGCTGCAATGGCTCCAGGCAGATCATTTTGATGTAGCTGGTCATCAGGATTAAAATAGAAGAATCAATGGATTTTTCAGTTTGCTTGTGTTCTTGTTTTCCTCGGCGCTTTTAGGAAAGCCTGTAATTCTTATAATCACACCCTCACCTCTGTTCTCAAGATCTTGTGTTTTCAAAGATACCTACGCTGTAATCAAAGTTGCCATTACGGCATGGGTAGGTGTACCTGCAGCATCTCACATCTAGCTAGATTCAGATTAAAGGTTTCTGCAACCTTTGGGCTAATGAAGTCAAGGGCAGGGAAGCTATCATAGCAGAGGGGCCCTTACGGTCCCACAGAGAGTGCTGGCATCTGCTTGTGAGAGCTGTGATTTTGGTAGCCCTTCCTCTGACAGCTCCTGCCGACCTGGCTTTGCTGAAGTGACACCTTTGCCTCCTGGAAATACCTTGTTACCCCCATTATGATTGGATTGTCTGTAGTTAGGTCTTCAAAACATGACCTTCTTCAGTCCTTCAGCCTGAATATTTAAGTGCATGGCCCATTTTGCTCATTAAGCTCTCACATCTCACAGTTCATGTGGGCTGAGAGTTTATCTCCAAACGCAGCAGCTACTGTGGCTGTGACACACATCTGCGGCTCCTCCTCTTCACCTCTGGAGTTTTTCTAAAAATGCTTCCTTCTTGGCTTTTTTCAAGACTTTTTTTTTCTTCTTCTTTTTTTTTTTTTTTTTTTTTTCCTGTGTCTTGTTGGCCTGGAGCCCAAAGAAAGACGTTCTGATGTACGTCTGAAAGGTCAGCAGGAGCAGCAAGTTAGCAGCCTAAGAAGCTGAGAGCCTGGGAGGAAGGCAAGATATTCACAGCACCTTTTTAGGGTATTTGAAACATAATCAAAAACCAAACATTTTGATAAATAAATGAGGAGCTCTTTTAACTTTCCTAACAGGGAAAGAGATGAGTCCTCCTGACTCCACTTGGTGGAGGAACCTAATTTAAGCATCCAGATTTAGATGAGTTATGTATATGATGTGATGACTCCTTCCCACTCCTGTTCATTTTTCCACTGCTCACATGGGTAGGAGATTCAGATGTATGTTGCTATTTTTTTAGCCATGTGATGTGACCCTTTATTGCTAATGAGAAGAGACTAACCTTTTAAAATGTGAGGATGAAATTACACTCTCTTCAGGGCTAGAACCATGAGCTAATATAATCTTGTAGAGCCTAGGAAAGAGCAATGGAGACACCGGAACCTCAGATCTGAGATCTTTGTCTATAATGAGAAAACCTGAACCCTTTTTAAAGGGCCATTTAAATAGGCTAAGGATCACAATCCCAACTAATTCTGCTTTGGCCAGGAACAGAGAATAGTTAGAGAGTAAGGATGTGAAACCAGATCTCCACCCACAGTTTCAGTGGGATTAAAAAATCATCTTCCAGATGAGTTTTGCCATGGACTAATCCTAAAATATCAAGAATTTTGATTTTCATGGAGAGGCCTAGGAATTAATGTGAGCTCTGAAAACACAATGCCAATACATTTTGGAACTGAATTTTGGGTGTGTAACATACACTCATGACAGTCTTTGGCTGTACTATGTTTTGAACACAGCTGCAAGCACTCATGTAGTCATTCCCTTAGAAATATCCATCTTGGTTATAGAAACACTAGTATTATCAGAAAATTATTACTAGTCATTAGGAGAGAGCACCCTCAGCTGACCATACACTAAGAGAAGGACTGGGATATAAGCAATATTATGTGGAAATTTGAAAACAAATGATGTGAAGGCAAAGCAAGGCCATGACATACCTTTGATGTGTTGCATTACCATAAATATAAATAAATGGGATAAAATGCTCTCATGATTCCAATTCAGAATTTGAGGAACTAACCTTAATTATGGCTCTGCCAGAGGTGGATGGTCAAGGACACGGGACTTCTAATTGCCAGCAACGTTTTCAAACTATTTGCCATATGCTTAGGTGCTTGTGTTTCCACAGGGAGGAATAAGAAGTTAGAGTGTAATGGCATTAAATAGGTTTATCCAATCATAGTGGTTTAACCTCAGCTGGCAATTAAGCACCACACAGCTGCTCTCTCACTCCCCCTCACAGCAGTATGGAGGAGAGAATTGTAAGACTCAAACTTGTGGGTCAAGAGAAAGACAGTTTAATGGGACAGAAAAGGAAGGAAATAGTGATGATAATAATAATGTTAGAATTATTAAAATATATAAGTGATGCACAGTGCAGTTTGTCACCACTTACTGACTGATTCCCAGCCAGTTCCCAAGCAGTAGTTCCCGACCAGCTTTCCCCTAGTTTATACACTGAGCATGTTGCTACGTGGTATGGAATATACCTCTGGCCAGTTTGGGTTGGCTGTCCTGGCTGTGTTCCCTTCCAGTTTCTTGTGTCCCCCAGCCTCCTTGTTGGCAGGACATGAGAAGCTGAAAAGTCCTTCATTTAGGTTAAGCACTGCTCAGCAACAACTTATATCATTGGTGTGTTATCAACATTATGCTTATGCTAAATCCAAAACACATCACTGTACCAGCTACCAGGAAGAAAATTAAGTCTATCCCAGCTGAAACCAGTGCAGAAAATACCTACCACCTCCCTTTTGCTTCTGCTGTCATGAGCATCACATGTGATGCCAAGTCCCAGTATTGCAATGCTAGAAAAAGGTGTTGCTGCTGTTACTGGCACAGTTTCAAACAAAGCAGAGGGCTGGTTTCCTGTGCCACCACAAAAGCAGACCTACATATGTATTTTAGAAATAACCAAAGTGCATACAAGCAGATTCTAGCTGAAAGATGCTTCCACTCACATGCTAACAATTTTGTTGGCAAGATCTAGACTATGCTTTCAATATTATCAACATTTGTTTCAGTTTTCCTCTTCCATTTCAGTCTGTCTGCTTCTTTCTTCCCTTTTCTTTCCCTCTTCTAATACTTTTCCACCCATTGCAATAGTGTTCTGTAGGCTGCTGTCAGTCCCATCCTGTAGGTATGAAATGTGCACAAGACTTTCATGCTATGTGCCCTTGGATCCTGGCCTGAGGATCTGAGCTCTGCTTGCTCACCAGGACTGCCCAGGGAGCAATGGTATGCAACTTGTATGGTGTTCAGCTACCCTCCCACCTTCTGACTGGCAAGACACAGCTATGATGGTTCGTCTGGGCACACCAGGACCTCAGCTCAGCTCAGCTCAGCTAGTGCTGACAAGGTACGCATCTCCCCCACAAACTCTGCAGGCTGACTTTACAGGTCTAATACTAATGAGCACAATTTCCTCTTCCAGTACCTCAGTAATACTTGCTTGATAATTCTCATGTCTTCTTCCTTTGCTCCCTCACTTTCACTCATCTAAATTCAGTCTACCTGGGATATACTCCCATCCATTCTCCACTTTCTCTTTGTTTTTCCCTCAAACACTCCTCTAATTCTTCTGTCTAAAGCCACAGTAGCCAAGTGCACTGAGAGGTTAAAGCCCAGATAAACAGTTACTGACCTTCCGGACCCTGGCTAACACAGCCTTGTATGGGGTTAAATGAGAAAGAAGGGTATGGGTCAAGAGAGAGGTCAAGGTTCCAGCCATGACAGATATACTTTCTAATGAAGAGCTTTTAAGGAAGGTCAAAGATGAGGCCAGATGGTCTGAGGTTGCAGCATGCCAGAGGAGGAAGAAAACAGGGCCAGATCCCTGCAGTCAGCCTTTGCTGAAGCCCCCCCACAGGAGACTGAGAGGATGTAAAGAAAGACGGAAAGTATAAGGCATTGAATGCCCCAAGCAACACAGGGCAGATCTGACTCGCAGCTGAATTACTACTTGATGTGTAACATTTAAGATGTGAGGCTTGACTGTCCCACATCCCTACTTACATTTGCATTCTCCCTCTTATTCATTTTACTTACTCTTAACCTTTTGCCATACAGGAAAATGTGAGCCTTAATGTTTTATTGAAAAGCATAGCGCTTTCAGAAAGCCATTATGGCAGCATAGCCTCTTTCTCTTCGCCTGGCAGAGCCGGGACAAATTAGTCTTTCTCTGGAATCACTGACTTGAAAAGGTTTTTTAAAAAACTGAAACATACAGAAAAGCCCCATATTTGATGGGAATTCGTTTTCTAGATAGTGGCTGGTTAGAACTGGATGGCTGTTACAGTTAATCAATCCTCATGCCTGTTGATCAAGCTGATAACTGATGTACTCCAGGGACTGCCTTCTGACCTCTCCAAAAGTGGACAGGCACCTGGAGGCAAATGTCCGATTTTCATTTGGATCCCTACATTAGACAAAACCCTCTTCAAGGCCTTTTGTCCCTCAAACAATGATGTTTACTTAGAGTTGGACAATGTATAGGGAAAGTTGTCCTTATTGCAGAAAACCAGAAATGCTCATTTTCTCACCAACCAAATTGCATGCTGTGTCTATTTATTGGGAAAAGAGAAGTTGAACTGATCAGGATAGCTCTCTTCCATCCTTTGGGTTCCATTATCAATAATGACATTTTCAGTTTCAGCAGACACCTAAACTTTCTTTATGAGCTAGCACAGCCTGCCACAGTTTAAATCTATACTATCCAAATACGTTTTACCCATCAGTATCTTATGACCCAGGAAGACATAAAACTCAATTTACCCATTAACCTCAGCTTCCTGAAACTGCAATTACTGCCCTGTGGACAATCAGTAATTGAACTGAATGAGGATAGCATGCAAATGCCAGCCAGTGCTAGCTACTGCTAAAAAGATAATCTCACATTCTTACAAAAAATGTATGTAGTGCACAGACAGCAGGTAGCAAAGCAGAGAGTATTAGAAAGGAAAATGCATAAAGTAGCATGTGCAGGGACTAAGGAGATGCAAAAGATCAGACTCACAGGAACCCACCCAGTGGGAATAAACAGAATATTATATTAGCTTAGGTTTACAGTTACATTTAATAGCATGCAGTTATTACTTTTGCCTTGAAAAGCATTTTCTGAGTGGATGGTTTCACCACAGAATCAGATCTTGTTTTTCTCTCTGACTTTTGTAATTCAAGATGTTAGCTGGCATTTCATACAGCCTAGTGTGCCTTGCCCCAGCTGCCACGAAAGAGATCAAGACATCACAAATAAGGACTGGTGTTAGCAGAATGAGATTCAGTTTGAAGTGCATTTGTCTTTCAATATTGTTACTTCCCATTTTTTTTTCCTCCATGACTGTATGCTTTTGAACCATGACTGTATGCTTTACCAGGTTTGCAGACAGAGCTTTTGAATTTATCAGCTTGATCTAAGCGTAGGTGACCCTGGTCTCTTACAGCTACATTTCATATTTCATGGCCTTTGCAGAGATATCTCACTGGTTGTTTGAGTGCATTTATTATGCAACCTCATACTTCTCTCACATTTAACGTGTTTTGTTTCCCGGTTCCAGTCCTAATTTCCTACTTTCTTCTTTCACTACTGGAAGATGCTCCAGTAAGCAAAAAATGCCAGTTAACAGCTTTAATCACCATGGTTTTGATCTCATGCAAAGCATGCCTACGTTAGTATTTTAATTCAGATCAAGATCATCCCTTTTTACTGCACTTTCATTCACATTGCAGAATTGTGTGAAAGAAAAGTGGATTTCTTCTACAGGAGTCTAAACCAGAAGATGTTCTTCAGGATCACAAGATAACAAATTCTGACTGTTATCGGCAGTCAGTGCCTAAGGCCAGACCAGAGCAAGCCCAAAGCAATCCCCTCCCTAGCAATGTCTTTACAGGTCTGTATGAAGATATGCTGAGAAAGTTGGGGCTGTTCAGCCTGGAGAAGAGAAGGCTGCATGGAGACCTCATAGCAGCCTTCCAGTATCTGAAGAGGGCCTATGAGGATGCTGGGGAGGGACTCTTCATTAGGGACTGTAGTGATAGAACAAGGGGTAAGAGGTTCAAACTTGAACAGAGGAAGTTTAGATTGGATATAAGGAAGAAGCTCTTTACTGTAAGGGTGGTGAGGCACTGGAATGGGTTGCCCAAGGAAGTTCTGAATGCTCCATCCCTGGCAGTGCTCAAGGCCGGGTTGGACAGAGCCTTGGGTGGCATGGTTTAGTGTGAGGTTTTATTTGTTTTATAAAATTTCATATGCAGTACATTCAAGATATAAAATGTAAGTTCAAAAGATCTGAAAGTGAAATGTTATTAGAGATATTAATCCATCTAGATTATTTAATGGGTTTCATTTTCACTGTGCTTAGTGGTCAGAAATTGCCCTAAAAAAATTAAGTTATTTGCAATAGGAGATGCAACCCAAGATACCTTAAATATCAAAAGAATACAATCTAATTTATGGTAGCACATCACTCTGGTTCTACTTTATAGATCCACAGAGTAAAAAACTGAAATAACTATACAATCAATGAGCTTTTGAATAACAGAGGTCACAATACCTCACTCAGTAATTCCTGACCTATAATTTCTGACTGGGCTGGAGGACATCTCTTAAAAAGACACAAAATTTTTATTTAAAGGCCTCTGATAATGATACATTAATTCATTCCCAAGATTAGCTGTTTTGATTGTAAATTGCCATCATGGAAAAATGATGTACATTATTCTAACTTAAACTGATATGTTTGTCTTGCAGCTACAGAACTTGTATATGTTGTCTTACTGATTCCATAGTTCTCTGATATGTCTTATCCCCGTGTACATACTGATACACTATGTTCAAATAACCACTGACTTTCCTGTTGGCTAAAATTATGAAATGAAACTCATTAACCTATTTTCTAGCTTTAAGGTATGATTTCCAAACTTTACCAAATTAAAAAAGATTCAAAAGAAAGCTGCAACTACTTGCTTTGTATTTTTATAAACCAGACAGAAGAAAATAATGTCATCTCTTACTCATCTCTGCATTAATACCATATATAAGCACACAAATACACCCTTCAGTTTGCTTGTTAATTTAACTAAGAATCACAGCAATTAATTCAGACACTTTAGATATTAGGTTGTCCTGCCAATTTAAATGTGTTTAGGATAAATCTTGTAATTTGTTTTGGCTCCTCTGTCTCCTGAACACAAAGATAAGTTTGCTATACGTCTAGGACTTGAATTTCAAGAGCTGAACACTACGGTGTTTAATGTACAAGTTTAGATAAATTGTTTATCTACTCTGGGTGATTAGGACCTGAAGTACATGACTTATGAGGAGAAGCTTAAAAAGACCGAGTTTGTTTAGCCTTGTGATGGCTTGGAGGGAAGATGTTGAATACAAATGCCTATTGAGGGGTATAGGGAAGATGAAGCTGGATTCTCCTTGAGAGTGCACAGTAAAGCTTGAGATGGAGTGAGTGCAAACTGTTACAAAGAAAGTTCAGATAAAACATAAAGAAAAAAAAAACCAACATACTCTTATTGAGTGTAGGCACCCATAGGTTCCCAAGAAAGCCGAGGACCCTCTACCCTTAGAAATACTAAGTCACTGGATGACCTGAGCAACTGGCCAGACCAACTGTGAATGGTGGGTTGGACCAGGGTCCATCCAAAAAGATGTTCTTTTCAGCCTAAAGGGTTCTGACTCTGTGATTAATGAATTATCTCTGCTGATATTATTCAGTGGTGGAACTGAAGTGATGCTGTAATTTAACTTTGAAATGCAAACCTTTCTCTGCAGACCTTACATGACAGGAACAGGGATTTGTTTCTGGGTGTTGATTTGTATAAACAAAAGGCTGTCCTGGGGACAAAAGTTGAATAGCTGTCTCACCTATCCACTGTACTTCCTTGGACCTCCTTGTTTCTCCTGTATGAATTAAGCTACTTCACTTTACACCCTAAGCTGTTACGGTGAGCTAGCATCAATTTCAGTTCTTCATGATAGACCAGTTCCTCATACAAGACAATGTTGTAATTTCCAGCAACATAGTAGGAGCTGCTGCATAAAACGCTGACTTCTCCCCATAGCAAGTGGAGGGCAGATGGATGAGAAGAAAACGAAGCACAGGCAAAACCAATTCCTCAATCCTTCGTACAAAAAGTTATGTACTTGACAAAACTACAAGATGTGCCAAAGCTAAATGTTATTCAGCTTGCTTATCAGACATGATAAGCAATGGAATGTATATAATACAGTTAAGAACCTAATTTGTACCTGTTGTGTTCAAATGAATCATCCTATTATCTTAACATTCTTTTACACTCAGTTAAACTAATCCAGTGAAATACACGTACATAAGAATTATGCTTTTGATATGATCAGTAAATTAAATTAACTTGACTCTGGGAGTAAAAAGATAAGAAAATGCCTGTCCTTACAAGAAAGGTCACAAACGAAGTAGGGGAAGAATGCACATTTAAAAATTCCAAAATATAAAGAAACAATGGCCGCAGGGATAAGGGACCTGCATTTTCTGTAAGTTTCTGTCTTTCTGATGAAAATCCTTTTACTTGGCACTTTACTGTATTTCAGGTTAAGGTCACTTTTTGGTTATATGTTCTGACTTGATATACCTAAAATGCTGCACTTCTATTGCAGAAACCAAACATACTGTGTTGCAGCAAAACATCAGAAATAGATATGTTAATGGATTAAACTACAGCTACATTGGTCAGTGTGTTGCAAGTGTTCACATTTTCATTTCCATTGTCCTCTCCAGTTTGAGGCTCACATCAAAGTCATGTCCCTGTATTGACAGGAAAAGACTTCAGAAGTCAACACTGAAAACAGGGGGGAAAACTGAAGATGAAACCAGGCATGTATGAGCACTATGGGTTGCTCATCTAAGACTGTGGATATGGAAGAAGTGTCTTGCACTGGGGTGACAGCCTGGGAAGCAATTATTTTTCACCATACTTTTTGCCTTAAATATGTCTCCTTCTGCTAGTTACTCCAAGATCAAATATAACTGGGGAAATGGATGTGCAAAACTCAGAGCTTTTTACACCTTCTTCTTCCAAAAGCAAATGCTTTAGCTTAGCTTTCAAAAAGTTGAGACTATAATAACATGTTCTGCTCACACAACCAGGATGTTTTAAGTGGTTCAGCGATATCCTGAGAAGTGTATGATTAAGTCAAAGTCAGGCACTTCAACTGGAAAAACAAGTATTTTATACAGAGGAAGAAATATTTGCTAACCTTAAGGATTATCAGCAGTGACTACAGTGAGGTTTGTCAAGATAATTCCTTTGAAATATACTGGTTTCAAAAATAAACCAAACAAAAATATCTTTCTTCCACTTTTTGAATGGAAGTGTGATTCACCTGCCAGCATCTGGCTGGAGCAACAGACAAACTTACTTAAAACTTTGTCTTTTTGAATGTTTCTGCAGGCTGTCTCAGATGTTTCAGGTAGCAAGTAGGTTTTTCTTTAACTGTGTAGAGCAGTTTGCTTTTCAGGCTTGGCAGATGGTAAAGTGATCATACCCAAACAGCATTGCTAGGAACCTTCTTTTGCTACCACACCTCATCCACACCTTCTGAGTCTTGTTCAGTGACTCACCTCCCCTACTGCTACACAATTCCTCCCTTTCTGCTGAGAGCAGGGAACAGCAGTGGTTTCATCTTTGGTTATTCATCTGAAAGTCCTCTGCAAATCTATTGCTACTTGTCTGGTTCACCTCCATTTTCTTAATGGAAAACTGAGTTTTGTTCATACAATGCATGATAGTGTGTGGGCTTGCCTTTCCACTCTATCTGTCTGACAAAAAAACATATGTGCAAATAGTTGAATCCAAAATTCTGCAGCCATAACAAGATTTGTAACTGAAGTACCACTGGAGCTGTGAAATGTATGTATGTGTGTGTGCATATACTTGTCCCTGTCTTCAAACAATAACTTAATGTAAAACTTTGAGTTTTATTTATGCATTCACTCAAAGCTCTGGAGTAATTACTGTAGAGTAAAAGGAAGGGAAAAAAAAGAGATGCAAATATTATAAATCTTGCTTTATGTTGGGGGCTGTACTAAGCATAATTTGCCAGAAAGCTGCATCTTGTGTTTGCATAGTGTTTATCAGCCTTCACTATTTATAACAGATGGAACTAGGGCTTTGTGAATGTTTCTATTATAGCGTAAATGACACTGCAACATAAACACAATATTGCGGAAGTTTGGTCTTGCAAATTAAGTTCTACAACCTGGCAGATAGCTTACAAATTTTAAATCATCTTCTCTTCTGTTCTATAGAATATAACCATAGCAGATACCCATTGCCTGTACCTCAATGACAGCAACGTTGTTGCTGCATACTCTGAAATACAGGAAAGGGAGGATAATACTGATAATTCCACAAGGGCTGTTGGCATGGACTTCATGAGGCACCATCACTTATGAAAAAAAATGAATGGTCAAGCAACAGAAACAAATCTCTGCTGGCAGGAGAAGAATCCTCAGTCTGATTCTGACTCTTCAGCACTTATGCACCACCACATTTCTGGTTAAAATAATTTTCCAAACTGATTTTAAGCCAATAGACAGAGCAACAGCATAATCACAGCCATCCCACACTGAATCCCACAAGTGGCCATTGCTGATCTAGCAGAAACATCTTTACATGAACAGTGTACACTTCCAAACCTCTGACTGGCCATCTTCAAAAGCCATAAATAATTATTTACTCATTTATGCAAGTTCTCCAGCTGATAATCATCTCCTTATCCAATTTCCAACATACTTCTTTTTCTCAAAGACTGAAATGTCTTTCCTTCTGGGTTTCCACAGTTAGCTATGGCTAACCCACCACACCAGTGTATCATCTCTTTATCGTCCCTAATTTTATCTCTAAAAAAGAGAATCCATTCGGAAAGTCACAATTATAAAAAAATATGTGCATGCAACTTTAGATTGTTCCATGAAATATTTCACTGACATTTTGTGGGTAAAACTGAAGATTCTAGCAAAAGACACATCTATAAGCCTTATGAGTTTTTAATTTCTCAAAGGTTATCCTCAATAGTTTCCCTTATTTCTCATATTCCATTACAGGTCTGGGGTGGAAACAAATCCCATTATTCCGAATAACTTTTGAATAACAGTTCTTGTTCAGCTTATAAAATATAAGCATAAGGTAGTATTTATCAAGATGTGAATATGTAACCACAATGTCATTAATATCTTGTCTCTTTGTCTCTGAAATACTGCTGGAGCACCACTTGCCAAGCAGAGCTAAGGCAGTCTTCTGTAGCTTCCTACAGCTCAGGCTGTCTGCCATTATTTCCTCCGATTGAGCATGATTACATACATGGATCCACCTGGCATTCTGACAGCTCAAGACATCAGGTAGTGATAAATTTAAACAGAGCTCTTAGATTCAAGAATTTATATGTTAAAGGTAGCATACTTTGGAGCCAATACAAACTATATCGCTATAAGATAATGCAAGGAATGCTTCAAGTGTCTAACCTAAGTATCTTTAAACCATCCAAAAATATTTACGGTATCTGGAAGTGCTTCTAATGAATCTGAGACACATGTGGTGTTCAGTCAAGTGGAATGCCCACGCAGCTGTTAAGAGCGCATCTGATCCATGAAAACTCAGGTGCCTAACTGACTTTATATGTGGCCTGTGTTTTGCCTAGTGACACCTAATTACTTCAGCTACTTCAGCTACAGAGCAGTTTAATAGATTTTAATTTTATCTTGAGTGAAGAACCAGCTCTATTAAACTTCTATCCAGTCTCAGAATAGCATTAAACAAATCTGGCACCTGAAAATCTGCCAAGATGTGTTTATCAAAACAGTTGGGGTTTATACTTTTGAAATTGCCTGTGGCTGTTCCTAAGATTTTTTTGAAAAGCAGTTCTTACGTATTTATGGTAGTGGCTCATCTATTGACACCAACCAAATCCAAAAAGTTAGAAAGTTCAACACGATGCTAAAAATGAACTTAACATTTGTAGCCGAGTTCCTTAAAAAAAAGGTTCTGATTTCTAGATTAGACAACTCCCCATGTCTTTGTATTTCAGGTTTAAAAATTCATTTTTGCCTGTGATAGTTTTTTCTTTCTGAAACTCAGCATGAAAACTATGATATTATTAATAATCTGTACACACTCAAGATTCTATCTCTTCCATTGCCCCAAGTGCCATAAAACCATAGGAGGTAAATACCTCAATTGAAAAGCTTAAATTAAATATTTTGTTCACAATTCAGCTATTATTCAGGAAGATGAATGGATTATAACTGTTTAGTCTTGACCTGAAATAGGGTCACAGATTTTCAAAAGCTGATGTGGTTTGCAAAGCCAACTTTTTCATTTAAGCCAAACAAGGAAACAGTTAAATTTCTGATGGTTTTACGAACGGCAGACAGCAATGGAAACTTAGAATAGAATATTTCAGGGAAGAGACCTACAGTGCTCATCTAGTCCAACTGCCTGAACATTTCAGGCTGACCAAACATTAAAGCATGCTACTACGGCTATTGTACAAACACCTCTCGAACACTGATAGGCTTGGAGAATCAACCATCTCTCTAGGAAGCCTGTTCCAGTGTTTGACAGCCCTCTTGGTAAAGAAATGGTTCCTCCTCTGGTGTGGCATTGAACAATTCCCACGTGCTCTGTCAGTGGATAGCAGGGAGAAGAGCTCAGCACCTCCCTCTCTACTTCCCTTCCTCAGGAAGATTTAGAGAGCAATGAGCCAGACAAACCCAAAGTCCTTAGCTGCTCCTTGTAGGAATTGCGTTCAGTGTTTCAAGATTAAGTGGTAATACATGACTCGAGTTGAAATTACTATGTATGCATGTGTATCCATCAGAAGAAAACCACAAAAACAGCGAGAGAATTAGTTGTTGTGTAAGTCAGAGAGCAATCCAAAAGAGAACTTAAAGTTAAATGTTATCCAGTGAAAGTTATGTCTCCTTTTTCTTATTTTCCACCATATTCAGGAAAACAGGATTTCATAGACATCTTCCCAAGATAAAGAAGATCATGGCAAAGACATACCTGATTGCAAAATCAATTTCAGGGTTAAAATAAACAATCTGAAAAGTCTCAAATTGTGTAACTTCTCAAGCTATGGCTATACAGAGTTGTGTCTTGCTATTCTGCTTATTATAGACCAGTAAGAGAAAACCAAGTGTAATTTCCAAAATGTCATAGTTTGTGTCTTACAAACTAAAGGAAAAGATATATAGATATTCGTGGGGCAGTAAGGGGCTATTGCACATCCATTTAAAGCCAAAACATACAGTTTGTAACTTAAAAGTAAATTGCTCTGTACTTAAATGTTATATTTTTTTTTAGATTTCCCCCAAGCAAAACAGCAAAGCTGATTTGTCATAAGGAAGCCATTTTGCCATGCAGAAATGGAATATTTTTCACGTAGTGTTATCTTGATTATTCTATGATACAGCTATTCCTTCTTACGTGATTATTTTTCAATTGTTAAAACTAATCCTGTCAGAGATAAAGGAATAGAATAACTTAAAAGTTTACATTTCCCTTCTTATCAGATGAACATGTTAAAAAAGAAAACCACAAACCACCCAAGCTCCTAAAGATAGAGTATGAAGTGTGCAGGGCAGTCTGCTAGAATATGGGGGGGGGGGGAGGGGAGGGGAGGGAGGGCGAGA